>NXFV01000933.1:0-32297 GCA_002803225.1 Gamarada debralockiae | reverse complement strand
TGTGTCAGATGAGACTAGCTCTGGTTGTTACTATGCGTTGGCATGTGACCGATGTGTCACATAATGAGTCACATAGTAGACTCATCTGTGATTTCTACCTAGTATATGGTTCTGGAGCCTACAGCTGCCTATAACTGCCTATTGTTCAGACAGTTCATATAAGCTTCAATAGCTAGAGTCTTCACTCCAGAGATATCTATCAATACATGAATTTACCTCATAATATCGTCTGATTCGACACTCTTGATGCCGATATGCAAGCCGCAGTACTAAAAGTTGAAGAGGCTGCTTGACGAAAGACTGAAGAGGTTTGAAGAATCTGCCAGTCATGGTAATATTTGCGAGAAGTTGTCGAAAATTTTGAGGTTTCTATTGTCAGTTGAAATTTTCAAATTTGAGAGTCTTGCTAATTTCAACTTGCAGATCAACGCCATCACTAAACCAGCCATCAAGTATGGCAACGATATTGAATACTCCTTATGACGAAAATGGGCCCATTGATTGGGTATCTTCGGACCAGATACGATTTATTGCTGATAGACTGCAATCTCAGCAATGGCACGTCGTCGACGGCCTGGGTTGTATTGCCAGGGCAGTTGGATGTTTTCATCGCTGAGAGTCATGAAGCGGGGTTACCATATTACGGAAGTTCCAATGGATTGATCGATTTGAAGATAGTGACTACATTACCATGCGTTCATGACTTTCCTCTGGTTGTATAATTGGTTGGTCTATAGATGTGATAGGAAGCATTAAGAGCTATTTCTTCCTTTATTCAACGCTTGAACTATACGCAGCCGTGTCAGCGGTCTTCATAGGGTTTTCCGAGGGTAAGAACACTCACAACTCTCTTGATCAAATACCACATCGCACCAACAAATTTAAATAACGACAATCCCGCAACACTCCACAACACAACCGTCAAGTAGACCTTCACAACCGAACTTGCGTCACCCTGACCAACTTGTTGCTGGACGGAGAGTCGCTCAATTCCGCCTGTTCTCAGGATAAGAGCAACAAGAGCCCCGTTACAGAACATCCATGTCAACACGACATAGCTTCTGAAGCTTGCATCATAAAATGCCCCCTTTGCTTGGTCTGAGAGTACGGGTGGGGCTTCTTCTGGGGCTCTGGTGGTGAATTTCTCTAGTTCTGCATCATAGAGGGCGTCGAGATCTTGAGCCGATATTTCGGTGTCAACGTTGTCTTCGTTGCCTTTCCCTATGTTCGTGGAGCCGAGTTTCTTTTTGGTCTCAGCTTCTCGAGTTCCCCAGCTGACGTCGTGGACATTGCAAAACGCGTAGATATTGATTGTGTTCACGTATGTTGGAGACAGGAGGAAATATTGGAATGACTGGATTACATTAGTGAGGGGCTACGTATGAGGAGGGGAATTTCTTACGGAGGTAATTATGTGCCAAGCATCAAGCGATATCACTGAGATGAATATCCAGAGCACGTAAGTTGACAACAGCGATACGATGAGAGTAAAAAAGACCGAGTTGGAAAATAAAGTCGTCCATTTAAACTTTCCATCTGACAGTTCCGTCTTCACGGACTTGTATGGGATCAAAACCAAAGCGAATGCGAGATACCTGGGCAACAGTTAGCGATTCCAGTTCTTTCTGGGAGATCCAAACTCACAGCATTATTCCACCGAAAATCCATGAAGTTGCCCTGTAGAATCGAGGTGATCCTTCAGGCTTATTTCCGAGGGCCAGAACGAAGCAAGTCACCAGAGTTGCAAGATAAATCCACTCAATAATCACTGAGAGAATCTCGCCGGTGCGTCCGATAAGCTCTGGCCCACCGAGCGATGTCGTGAGAATCTGGAAAACCAGGAAAAAATTCCCTATTGCAAACCAGGCAAACAGCATGTTAATCAACTGGAACAAAAACTCGACGAGAAACATAATCTTCCGTATGGCACTGTGTGAACTGCCAAAGATTTGACGGAAATGCGCCAATGCGTACACAGCGGCAAAGAAGGATCCGTTGAGCCAGCGTCTTCTTTGCTTGATCAATCCCACCATGCTTTCAGGCACATCGGTCTCTCCAGTGGCTGACTTGACATAGGTCAGAACCCAGCTTGAGTTCTTCTTAGCAACGAGTTCGAAGCAAAGAATACGATCCTCGGCTAGGTACATATTCCTTGTGAAGATGTTCGCACTACCATGCTTGAACTCCCCACCGAAATATTTCTCTAGGGGGCCGATTCCATCTGGGTTGTTTTGCAGAGCAACGTATCTGTATGCGGAGAAGGCTCCCGGGAGGACCGAAATGAATCCGAAGGCTGATTCCATAGGCTTGTCCAGGAGATTGCTCATTTTGTACTCGAAATTTTGACAGGCCACAACAGGATTCTTGAGGGCAAGTTGCATCCCCTTTCCAAGCATAGCTTTGATCTCTCCACAAGCCCCGCCGCAATTCTTATCCAGAAGGAAGGCTCGGTACAGTTGATAGATACTGGTCTTGCCTGGCCTCGTCCCAGCATCAAGAAGGACAACAATATTTGGTCCCTGTAATGCCTTCCCAATGGCTTGAAAGGCCCATCTATGAGAATTAAGCTTCCCCTTGTTCTCCTCTTTGAGACAGAATAGCATCTGTACCGGAATACTCATCCCCGGTTTAGTCTCCACAATCTCGGTCTTCTTATTGACTGTAATGCCAACTCGGGTCGTGTATTCGTAGATGTGTGCCGTAACAGGTTGTCCGTTCAAGGCCTCGGTCCCAATATCTTCTTGATATACCCCAAGAGCTGTCATGACCGCCTTGGTTCTCGCGTTGAGCTTGGCACGTCCATCACTAACAACGCAAACAACGATCGACTTCCAACCGTCTTTGCCAAATGAACCTCCGTATTTATCTTTGCCATTGCACATGTATTCGATATTTTCGAATACCCCCGCCATTGTTCTAGCAAAGAGCAGATCGTCTTCGTTGTACATCGTAACAACGATCATAAGCTCAGTGGACCGCTTCTTGGTGAAAAGTGTTTGCCTAAGCTCGTATCGCTGTTCTATGAACTCGGCAGGGTCACAAGTAGCAGCAGTGTATCGCATATGCGTGAATTCATCCCGCCCTGATTCTGATGGACGTGGATATGTTTTAAGGAGCTTGGGGGGCACGGGACAATCTCGAACCAGGTTCCCTTTATATAATCGTCCGTCTATCCTCTGCTCGCTGCTGGACTGGTTTGCGCTAGCGCTCGCCGCCATAGGTGGGTCATTCGGGTTGGGAGTTGCAGTCTGGAACCTGTCCATGGAAGGATGATGTTGAAGGAACTGAAGCTGATCATCCCTGGGATCGTAAAGTGTCTGTCTGGAAGGTCTTGAGAGTAGCGGTATATCGTGTGGCGTGTATCGATACGGCTCGTCGTACCCACCTTGCTGGTGATCTTGTGTAGGGAAGGCGACTTCTTCGTCGTATTGCGAGTATCCGCCTTGAGATAAATCTCCCTGATAAGCTGGCTCTGAGTAGCCATGGTCTGGATAGTCAGAGCCATTGTACGCTGGACGCTGGAAAGGGCCGGGAACCTTAACATTCTGTTAGTGATGGTGTCTACTATCTAGATGCTCTACTTGTCAACCAAATACATACTGGCATCGGCGTATGCCGCCTTCCTGGATTTTGCCCTGCTAAATTGTCGGACGAGTGTGTTCGCTCATGCCCGTCATTTCCGAGTCTAGAATACATTTCTACAAAAGAAAAAGCAAGTGTTTTACAATCTCACGAAGGAGTGCTCAGTTCTGTGAGGCTTCAGGCTGCCCTGGTGAGGTTTTGATTCGCAATTGAGGAGTAATGGACGATCACGACAGGACAAAGGAGGGAAAGACAAATTAAAAGGAAGCGGGAAATAGATATCTAACGGAGGAGAGAAAATCAAACGATTGATGACCCGCGACTGCGGCTGAGGAGCATATTGTGGCGTACTTTTGGCTGTTCAACTTCAGCCTCGTCTCGGCTGGCAATTTCTTGTCGACTTCGATCACTCCAAATTATCACCAATCAAACTAATATAAATGCTCTTCAGTCCCCATTATCAAATAGTGGAGGAGCCTGACACCATTACAGGCTCTCTGGGCATGGCGAAGGAGAATAGTTCTGCCTGGTGGCGTTACGGCTGAGCTGAACCAGACCTTTGACTCTCTGCATGGCAGCCCAGAGTCAAAGTTTATTGGACCGGTTCCGCCCTCTGGCTTTATCGATTTTCTAATTCCGAGACAACGCATTGCGCTCCGCTCATAAGGCGTACGACTCAATGAACAGAGGCTTGCGTTCATTATAGAACGATGGCATTCTGCGGTGACTGCTGTCGGATGGAGAAAACACACCATGTTGGTAGAGAAAAGTAAAGTGGGGTGTTGTGCAGGGGAAATAGGGGCGAAGCTAAGCCTGAGTAGGCACGCTAACAGGGGGACGATTTTTCCTCCCACTCACGACACCTGTGTGGCTGTGAAGTACATCGTGAGGTGAAAACTTCCCTCACGGCCTATCTAGCGACACAGCAATAGAGCGTTAGAGTAAAGGATTTGTTCTATTAAGTTCGTGCAATGTCGTCTAATTCTTCTCCGAAGATTCTGATCTTTGGCACGGGCGCGCTGGGATCAGTGTACTCCTTCATCCTTGCACGTGCAAACTGCCATATCACCGCAATCTGCCGTTCAAATTACAACGCCATCAAATCTGAAGGCGTCCAGATCGAATCTACTATTTTTGGATCTCAAAATTTCAAGCCGGACGTTGTCGCAACCGAGATACCCCAAGATCGATATGACTACGTTGTAGTCGCATCCAAATCTTTTCCCAAATCCAAACCCGCCGAGCTTCTTGTACCTGCGATCTCTCCAGGACATACAACTATAGTCCTTATGCAAAATGGAATTGAGATCGAAGCTCCTTACAGAGAGAAGTTCCCGGATAATCCCATAGTCAGTTGCGTTGCCTACCTTCCCGTGACCCAGACCTCTCCCGGTATCTTCGCCCACAAGGAAGTCGAGCGTCTTTTCATCGGCACATATCCTCATGAAGCACCGCAGACCCACAAGGAGAAGGCTCAACTATTCGGCGAGCTCATCAAAGCAGGCGGTGCTACGGCAGAAGTTCATGATGACGTTCAAGGCCAACGTTGGCAAAAGCTGATGGTCAACGGATCATGGAACCCAATTTGTGCCCTCACTCGCTGTCGAGACGCCGAGTTTCTTTCTTCAAACAGCAACGAACTATACAAGCCTGCACTAGACCTCGTTGAGAGGGTAATGAAGGAGATATCGCTCCTTGCTGTTGCATCGGGGTATCCACAGGTTGGCTCAGCAAAGATTGCCTTTCAGTTGTCCCGTGCCAAAGCGAGGATAAATGGAGAGGATAACCAGGGCGTGGAACCATCAATGATGGCTGATGTACTGAATGGAAGGCAGATGGAAGTTGATGCTATTGTTGGGAATGCGGTGAAGATAGCAGAAAGGCTGGGGCTGGGAGAAAAGGTTCCGATGTTGAGAATGTTATGGATTTTGGCGGAAGCACTGAACAACAGCGTGAGACGATAGTCGGACGAATTGGAGTCGTTCATTCTTTAATTTTATGGCGCAAGAGGTTCCGTGATGCGTGAGGGTAGACAGATCGCGAGGATGTCTCGAAACGAAGATGAAAGGATCAAATCAAGTTATACCTATACCGATAGAATCGATTGATATATTTATTTAGACTTCATACAACTATAATTCAATATTCTAGTTGCATACAAATATGAACAACAAACTTCGCGAACTTTTCGCATCCACAAAATGCCGTATAAACAAACCTGTATCGATCTAAGGAGCCATCACCAAAGCAAGTAATGCCATGCGGCAGTACAGGCCATATCTCATCTATCATCGACCGTCATTATAAATTCACCCAAAATGAGAAAGAATATTAACAACATACCTGTCTAAAATACGCTGCCCTCTGATCAAAGTCCACTTCCTCACCGATCTCATTATTCCTTGGCAATGGGTGCATAACAACCATCTGGGCCTTTGCATGTTTCAGCGTCTTATTGTCCACCACAAAGCTATCCTTTAATCTCTCATACTGTGACAGATCCTCGAACCGTTCCTTCTGGACCCGAGTGCAGTACATCACGTCGCTCCTAGCCACGATCTCGGGTGTGAGCTCAGTGGACACGGCGAGTAGTTGGCTGGGCTTGGACTTAATCAGGGCCAGGATATCCGCTGGGAGGGACAAGAAGGGCGGCGAGACGAGCTGGATCTGAACATCGTAATGCTGGAGGAGCTTGACGAGCGAGTGCACCGTTCGTCCGTACCGGAGGTCGCCGGTGAAGGTGATTGTGAGGCCGGTCACTGTACCGAGTTCCTCGCGGATGGTAAAGAGATCGAGGAATGCTTGCGTAGGATGTTCCTTGCTTCCGTTGCCACCGTTGATAATCGGCACAGGCGAGAACCTAGCCGCAGTCGCAGCACTGCTCTCCTCGGGATGGCGAAGGACAATCGCATCGCCGTAGCAGCCGAGTGTTCGTATCGAGTCAGCAAGCGATTCGCCCTTCACGGTTGACGAATGCGAGGTAGCAATCGCCACGGTACGCCCACCGAGGCGTTGCATTGCGGCGTCGAAGGAAGCGGATGTACGAGTGCTGGGCTCGTAGAACATTGTGCAGAGGAGACGACCTTTGAGAATTGAGAGAACACCTTCGCGTTGGACGCCGAGACGCATCTCCTGAGCTACAGTGAAGAGGTGGTGAAGGTCCTGGCGCGTAAATTGGTTCACTGACAATATGTGTTGGTTCTTGAAGGATGATTGCCCGAGAAGAGACTGGAGAGATGGGGAAATTGTTGGCTGTGGGTAAAGCGCAGGTCCGAAATCTTCGGCCACAGCAGAGGTGCGCTGTGGGGATTGAGTTGCGATTGCGGAAGCTCCGTCTAGGAATCGAGAGCGATTCACAGGACGCATTGCGGGTGCTCCGAGCATGGACTGTCTTCGGGTACCATGAGCGCTATCTGGTCTGGCGGTAATGGATGGTGATCCAGGCTGTGCCTTCACAGCAGGAGACATTGGTGTAACAATATGGGAATCGATCAGATGCGAGGACATATCCTTGCCATCGGTAATGTCGAGGAAAGGTGCACCATCTAAGCAAGCCGTCTTTTCCTGGAACATGACACGCTGGACCGCACCACGCATGCGTCTCCCAGCGAATGGCGACCAGACCGGACCAACTGCGATGGTGTAAGGGCGGTCAATTTCGATCTCGACAGATGCTCCAACTTGATCGTGAAGCTCAAAGATCTCCTTGGGATTATCGTGTAAACGAGCCTTGATGTCGTCGACAGTCAATCTTCCATCTGCAACAGCAGAGAAGAGAAGAGGTAGGGTATCAGCGATACCAATTGCAGCATCAGCTTTTTGCTTCGCGGCATGTGCCAGTTGGTAGGGCAAACTACCGACCGAAAAGACGTCAATAATGCTCGTGTGCTCCCAAAGTGCCTTCTGGTCTTCAGCGGTGGGCAGGAAGTTTGCTTGAGGGAAATCATCTTGAGTGAGGAATAGCGAATAGACTGAGACATCGCAAGTGACCTTCAATCCCTTCTCCTTTGCTAGTGCAATCAACTTCATGTCATCTTTGGTCGTGACACTGGTGACATGAATCTTCCGGCTATGGAGACTTGCCAAGAGCAGGATTGAAGCAAGATCAGTCATCTTGGCATCGGTGATGATCGGCTTGAAGCTTGGCCAGGCCTCGAAATGATGAGTGACTGCTGCTACCTTGCTGATGTTGTCGGAAAGATGGTTGAATGGGATGAAGAGAGATCCAACTTCACCAGTAACTTGGCTGATCTGGTCGGCATTGTCAGAAGTCGCGGCTACGGAGAAATTATAATCGCAACTAGCACCACGCTTGCTGTTCAGTTGAGCTGTCTTCAGTGCTCTGGCATCTGTAACAGATCCTTCAAGTCCAAGAGGCATGATGCGGATCATGCTGAAGCCTGCAGCAATGGACGCTCTGGTCACAGTCTGGAAATCGTGGCTGCCTCGAGTCGCAATACCAGGGACGAAGGCAGCAATGTTGATTAAGCCAGGAAGAACAACAGTCCGATGACTTGTGTGAGCATCAATAGCGCTGATCTCAAGATCGAAATGTCTGGCAATGGCTTCAATGAGAATCTTGGCGTTCTTGACGTTTGTTACCAAAGGTGTCTGATAATCAACAGCCATCCGTCTGGTCTTGTAACCTTTGCTCATGTAGTTCGCTGGACGTCTATATCGGTTATTCGATGGCAGGTTGATATACAGATCGATCATGTTGTTGGCAAGATGTTGAGTCAAGGAGTACTCTGACTTCTGATCATCTTCATCCTTGCCAAGGATCTCAAGGTACTGAACAGGGACATCGTGCTCCTGCAAGAAATCGGCAGTTCCCGCAGTGGCAAACAGCTTGTAGCCCATTCGTTGGAGCTTGACAACCGATGGAAGCATCTCTTTCTTGTCCTTGTACGAACCAATTGAGAGCAGAATATTGCGGTTTGGCAGCTTGAATCCGGTAGAGATTAATGCCTTGATATATGCCTCGTACTTGTCGACACCAAAGCAGGCGACTTCTCCAGTGGACGCCATTTCAACACCGAGAACAGGATCGGCTCCAGAAAGTCGGGAGAAACTGAATTGGGGTACCTTGACACCGACGCAGTTTGGTGGCAGCTCGGTTGGAGGGTATTCGACAAATGGGACACCCATAATAGCTTTTGTCGCCATTTCGATTAAGTCGACACCCATAACCTTCGACACAAAGGGGAAGGACCGGGAAGCTCGAACGTTACATTCAATGACCTTGATGTCATTGTCCTTAGCAATAAATTGAATGTTGTAAGGACCCGTAATGTTCAATGCATTTCCAATCTTTCGGGTGGCCTCCTCAATTCGTTGGATTGTTGTTGGCTCGAGATCTTGCGGCGGCAGGATCAAAGTGGCATCACCAGAGTGAACGCCAGCATTCTCAACGTGCTCCGAGATGAAGTGGCCAACCATAGTGCCGTCCTTTGCAACAGCATCCATTTCAATCTCCTTCGCATTCTCGATGTATTTGGTGATGACAACTGGATGTTCTCTTGACACCTCAGTAGCCTGCCGGAGATAGGCTTCGAGATCGGCTTCAGAGTAGACAGTGTTCATAGCCGCACCGGAAAGAACATACGAGGGACGGACAAGAACTGGATATGAGACTGACTTGCAGAACTCCTTCGCATCCTCGTAGTTGGTCAATTCTTTCCATGTTGGCTGGTCCACTCCAATTCTGTCGAGCATACGAGAGAATTTGTACCGATTCTCGGCGGTGTCAATCATTTCTGGTGAGGTACCAAGGATCTTGACATTGAGTCGGTGTAGTGGTAGAGCAATGTTGTTAGGAGTCTGGCCACCCATTGCAATAAGAACACCGCTCGAATTTTCCAACTGGTAGATGTCAAGGATGGTCTCGAGGTTGATGTTCTCGAAGTACAGCTTGTCGGCCTCGTCATAATCGGTACTGACAGTCTCCGGGTTGTAGTTGACCATGACTGTCTTGAAACCAGACTCGCGAAGAGTTCTAATGGCTCTCACTGAACACCAGTCGAACTCGACGGAAGATCCAATACGATAGACACCGGAACCTAAGACCATTACCTAAAGGATGAGTTAGCGATAGTAAGGGGTTGCTCAGAGTAAAGAAATCGAGTCCAGAAGTCCAAAAAGAGGTTCCAGGGTTGAAGATAGCGCCCTCAGTCGAGCTGAGAGCTCGACTGGGCGGCCACGTTCTTCAGGTGGCGCTTTGGCTTGAGATGGTCGTTCATATTGCTTCCTTTATCCGTAGCATAGTTACAGAGGAGGCATTTATGGGGTTTGGTGGCAAGGTCATTGGCTCTTTTGTTGTGGCTACGTGTCTTGAGATGAATGTCCAAGTCAGACTTTGTATGGCAATCTGTCTTCGCAGGAGTAGGCTTTGTTTGCCTTGTTGTTTGCTCTGTTATCTCTCTCCATTTTCTGGTGCTTTTCTGGGTCCTGAGCTTGGTATGTGACTACTCTCGCTAAATTCTCCTCGAGATACTCGTCATGATTGGTCTCCATCTGCCTGTGGTGATAGTTGGAGTTGCGAACCGTTTGTTTGAGAGCGCTTGTCTCCTTCTGAGTAGCTGAGGCTTCGAGCTGCTCGGCAGAAAGCTCAAATTCGCCACGGATCCCTTCATTCAAGCTGCAGTGAGAACAGCATCCGTCGTAAGCAAGGGTTTGACGGTCCCAGAGACAGATATGAGCCATGCCGTAGTCTTTGTCGACTGTTCTCATTGCCTAGAACATATAGGAGAACGCAGCTTCTAATGCAACGAAGAGCAAGCGGATCGTAGGCTGTAAAGAAGCAGTTGGAATGGATGACCAGCAGAGCAGTCCTTTGTGAGTTATCGTATAGCCTTCGTCAAGAGCCCTTTGGATATAGCGAGGCAGACTTTGGCCTCGTCTGTATTCAGCAAACCGGCTTTGGACACCATCAAGGCTATCTGTTCCACTCCCGATGTAGATTCTAGGTCGACAGCTAGGTTTCTCGAGTGTCAGAAGGTAAATAGCCCAGCGCTTGGTAGTATCCGTAGGCAGATCTTTGAAGTACTGGAGAGTCGGAGGTGTAGCATCTTGAAGAATTTCCCAAAGGCCTGGAGCAAACACCAGGGAGATTGTCGAAGCTATCTCGTGGAAGACTGCTTCACTTGTAAAGAATTGAGTGAAGAGGGTATTCTTTTGGTTGACTGGTGTGTCGCTCAGAACGGTCCAAGTGATCAACAACACAAGCTTGAGAATGTCGAGGGCCTCGAAAGCCATGACGAAGGCGTTTTAAGTGATCTGAGAAGGGTTAAATTAGAGCAGGTTCTGCAAATTGGGGGCCCCAATTCGTGTAGTGAGTGGTGGACTTACTCTTGAAGACCGTGACAGTGAGCGGTGCAGCAGACGAAATTCCCAGCAGAGGACCCTCTCGAAGAAGGTGACCGTAGGCTTCGAATCGACAGCGTCAATTGTGTGATATTTCCCAGATAGTTGTGGTAAAGGCTCTTTTTTAGAAGGCGTACTTGGGAAGTAAACAAAAGCCGAAGACATTCGTGGCAGGTGCATCCAGAGGCAGGTCCATCCAGAAGGTAGTTCCATCCAGAAGGCAGGTGCATCCAGTCGGGCCTAAAAAAAATATAAAAAAAGAACTCTAAACTTACACCGTGATCGTCAAACGTAACATCGTTAGTAGAACCGTTATATGTCAGATAAAGGTAGTTCGTGCAACTAGGGAATTCAGCGGCAACGGTATCAATCTGCTTGACGACCGGGATGATTCCAGCTTCAACTCTCATTCGTCGGACGGCAAGCTCGTTGGAGCTCCAGAACTTAGCAAGCTGTCGATCGCAGAAGCCAAGTTGCTTTGCCTGTCGAAGGAGATTGGGTGTAACGGTGCTAGCGTTGTATTCTGTCATCCTCTTGCCAAAATCGCTCAGGCCCTTCAGCTTGCTCAAGAACCATTTGTCGATCTTGGTCATCTCCCAAATCTTGTTGACCGAGTATCCAGAGTGCATGGCGTTGGCGATGGCAAACAAACGTTGGTCTGAAGGTGTTTGAAGTTCATCATCGATGGACATGAGTGCCTTGGTGTCATTGAAGCCAAGGTTGTGGAAGTCAATTGCCCGGATGGCCTTCTGAATTGCTTCCTCAAACGTTCTTCCGATACTCATGACCTCACCAACACTCTTCATGGATGAGCCGAGCTGAGTAGAGACACGGGTGAATTTCTTCAAGTCCCATCTTGGCATCTTAACCACGACATAATCGAGTGAAGGTTCGAAGCATGCACATGTGACTTTCGTGACGGAATTCGAAATCTTGTTCAAAGGAATGCCGAGACCAAGCTTGGCTGCAATAAATGCTAGTGGATATCCGGTAGCCTTGGATGCCAGAGCAGAAGATCGAGACAAACGAGCATTGACCTCGATGATGCAGTATTCTCTCGAAAACGGATTGAGAGCATACTGGATATTGCACTCGCCGACAACTCCAAGATGGCGAATGACATTGACCGCAGTTGTTCGCAACATGTTGTAATCTTCATCACAGAGTGTCTGAGATGGCGCCACAACAATCGAATCTCCAGTATGGATGCCAAGAGGGTCGAAGTTCTCCATATTACAGACAGTGATGCAGTTGTCGCGGGCGTCTCGAACGACCTCGTACTCAATTTCTTTCCATCCCTTCATACTTCGCTCAATCAGGACTTGCGGGCTAGCAGCGAAAGCTTTGTTGCAGAGGGCGAGGAGTTCATGCTCATTGTCTGCGAAACCACTTCCAAGTCCACCAAGCGCGTATGCGGCTCGCACAATGACTGGGAAGCCGATATCCTTGACGACCCGCATAGCCTCATCAATAGTGGTGGCGGAAGCTGACTTGGCACATTTCTCGCCGATGGACTCCATGCTTCGTGCGAATAGTTCTCGATCCTCGGTAGTGATAATTGTTTCGATTGGAGTACCAAGAACTTTGACACCGAGCTCTTCAAACTCATCCTTGAGTTGGATTCCGACTTGGAGTGCGGTTTGGCCACCAAAGGTAACGTATATAGCATCTGGGCGTTCGTGAACGATGACCTTTCGCACGAAGTCCGCAGTGACGGGTAGGAAGTAAACTTTGTCCGCTAATCCCTTCGAGGTTTGAATTGTGGCAATATTCGGGTTGATTAAGATCGTGTAGATGCCTTCCTCTTTCAGGGCCTTGATTGCTTGACTTCCGGAGTAATCAAATTCTCCTGCTTGACCGATGCTCAAACCTCCACTGCCCAAAACAAGGACCTTCTTTACATCGACCTTCGGGTGCAATCTCTCATTCTCCGCAGCTTCACCGCCTGGGAAGTGCACTGGTGTGGTGAGAAGCTTGCTATCAGCAATGGTGCTGACAATAGTGTCTATGAAGACATCGAAGAGATATTCCGTATCTCGTGGCCCTGGAGTGCTCTCCGGGTGAAATTGGACACTGAAATATGGCTTGCTGACGTGTCGAATACCTTCGTTGCTACCGTCGTTGGCATTGACGAAAAGTTCTTGCCATTCGTCAGGCAAGCTAACAGCATCAACAGCATAACCATGGTTTTGGGACGTGATATGGCACTTTCCAGTCAACATATTGGTACACGGGATGTTGTGTCCGCGGTTACCGAACTTCATCTTGAGGGTGCTCGCACCAGCCGCTCTAGCCAATAACTGATGTCCAAGACAGATACCGAAGATGGGTGTGCGGTTTTCCTTCATCGCAGAAGCAATGTGCGACACCGTCTTCTCCATCATGGCAGGGTCACCAGGACCGTTGGAGATGAAGAGACCATCATAGTCTTCGCCAGCAAGAGCTGGAAAGTCATAGTCCCACGGGCAGATCAAGACTTCCACGCCTCGTTTCAGGAGGCAGCGCAGTTGATTATATTTCAGTCCAACATCTAAGCACAAAATACGTATGGCTCTACCGGAAGGATGCCTCAAAGCAGTCGAAGGGTTCGGGGAGTATAATTTGGGTTTTCGAATCGAGACTATACCACGAAGTCAGCCCTGGGTCAGGGCTGAAAATCAGGATAGACTCACCATCTGCAACAAGATTCTTTTCATTGGGGTTGACCCAGTCTATTGTCTCGAAGGACGATCTCCACTCCTTCGAGGAAGTAATTGGGTGGCCATTGGTCACTCCATTGGTGTATCCGTTGGTGAGATCCGACTTTTGCAGCAGCATTCGACCAAGCATGCTCCCCTCCTCTCTAATTCTCTTCGTCAATGCTCTTGTATCGACTCCATAAATAGCGGGAACGCCTTGCTCCTTCAGCCATGTGCCCAATGATGATGTTGCTAGGAAATGAGAAAAGTCTTCTCCCGAGTAAGATGCTGTAATGAGACCGGCAATATGTATTTGTGAGGCTTCGAAATGTGCGGGCAGATCTTTGAGGAGCTCGTCCATTGTATCTCGAGAAGGTACGCCATAGTTACCAACGAGAGGGAAGGTAATGACAAGAATTTGTCCGCGATATGAGGGATCTGTTATAGATTCGGGGTACCCCACCATGCCTGTCTGGAAGACCAATTCTCCTGCAACACTCTTCTTCGCACCGAAACTGTAGCCTTGGTAGACTGTGCCATCCTGAAGTTCGAGGCTGGTCAATACCTCGTCCTTAGAATCGATCTGGGCAGTGACGGGAGGGTAGAGCATCTCAGACATGTTGAGTTGTCTTGACAAAAGAGACGCGTGAAAAAACTCAAAAATCTCGAGGAACATTGTTGATGCGGCCGACGGGCTAGACCTGAATCGGGTTTAGAGGGGAAATTAGCCCTGAATAAAATCCTAGCCTTGCATCGTGCATCTTCAGCCTCGGCCTAAAGGCTAGTTCGTTGGAAGACCTCGAGAAAAATCATATCTTGAGACAGCCTTGTGGACTTTGATTTCCTATTTCAAAACGTCTCCCATTTCCCCCATTTTTCCCATTTATCGCTCGACTACGAGTCATTCTGATATCACGCCTCAGCTGCGCCCATTGGTGTGTTTCAAGGGAGTAAATCGAGTTGCGGTGAAAGCGTTGCGAAGCCTGACTCGGTGATTGGTTAAAGTAGACTGGGGTGATCTACCATGCAGGCATCTACTCTTTCGAAGTGGTTGCATCAAATACCATGTCCGTCATACAATTCGATGATCGAGAGTCATGTGCTGCGAATGAGAGATAAGCTCAGATAATACCCCATTGCCACACGGGACCTTTTTGGAGGTTATTCCAATCTCTATGACGGCGGTGAAGTTCGCATTGAATTGATTGACGCCACGGAAAATGAGCAATTTGGGCCATATTTACGCGGCTACAATTTTTATATACACCCGATCAAGCCTCATCGTTGTGCAATGAACATTGTATGTACAGCTGTCTCACTGTTGGTATTTTGCAGAGGCGCGATTTTGGGCAGGAGGATCCATTTAAGCCTATCTCCCGGAAATGCTTTCGTCTTTGCTTCGACCCAAGAAAGGTCGTCGTCGCGTCGAACAGCATTCGCCTTTCTCGTCGCGATATGACGAGCACTCCTCCCCAATCGTTGAGCGGCGAAAACGTCTAGATGCTCGACATGCAACTGCAGATTTCACCGAGACCGAATTGGAAGACGAGAACACAGAGGAAGAAGATGGCGAGGAAGACGGAGGGGAAGAAGGAGAGCAGGATGATGATGGCCAAGACGATGAAGATGGCCACGAAGATGCACCATTGTTGCCAATCTTCTCTGCCGCACATCTAGGTAAGTCTGCCTATGTACCATGCTTTAGCAGATGCTAATAGTATTTGAACAGACGCCCTTCCAGTATACAACCTCACTCACGCGATTCGACTGATCGTCCTCCCGCGAACGGAAACGACCCTCACCTGGGACCAGCTGAGGTCGCCTCAGGTCTCTCAATTCCTCGTCAAGCCGATGCAGCAACAGATACGAACCTCACACTTCAATCGCGCCACCTTATATGCGTTGATGGCGAACTGTCTACAATTTGGGAAGGAGAGCCAGGCAAACCCAGGAAATGCAGGCAACAGCCGGACGAGAGCGATGGTATGCGAATTGCTTGCAATAAAGCTATTGAAGGAATACAATACTCGGGAACTCATCGACGCTCTATCGTATGACTTCTTCCCATTACAAGGTCTCGCTGCTCTGGGACCATCAACGCCGGGAGGAAATTGCGATCCAAAGAATAGAGCGAAGCCTGCTGCTGCCCGGATTTCGACTCTAGAAGTTGCCATAAGAGCGTCTGCGAAAAGATTTTTGGCCCACCCTCTCGTTGTCCAGCAACTCGAGGCTATATGGGCAGGTACAATTGTATTCCATTCTGCCGCAGACAATCTCCATCGCCGTGAGCCGCAATTGCCGCCAGCACAAATGCAAGAGGTCCGACGACCGAACGAGAGCACACAGCACCTGCTCGTGCGGGGCCAGCATGTCAGCTATGGGACTACAAACTCGCTACAGCCCCAGGTGTCATCAGATACACAGTCGAAGATTCACCAACAGATTCTGGCACGAAGAACCGTCACTCTATACGACCCCAGAGATGCATCACTCTTCAAGTTATCCAGACTGAGAGTGCCACGCTATCGTCAATTCTTCTCAACTTGCTCATTGGCGATCCTCCTTGGGCTGTACATTGCTGTCCTCAGTGAGCGATCTATAAACATCACACCTCTTGAAGTAGTGTTCTGGTTCTGGAGTGCTGGTTTCATGCTTGATGAAATCGTCGGCTTCAACGAGCAAGGATTCTCGTTATACATAATGAGTTTCTGGAATACTTTCGACCTTGGCATTCTTCTGATTCTCATAATATACTATTGCATGAGAATATATGGAATATTCTTAGTCGATGTTGGGAGACACGAATGGAATAGCATGGCATACGATGTCCTCGCCGCCAATGCCATCCTTCTATTCCCGCGATTGTTCAGCGTCTTGGATCACTACCGATACTTCTCCCAGCTTTTGATTGCTTTCAGGCTGATGGCCATCGATTTGGTAGCGGTGTTCATCCTTATCCTGATCGCTTGCAGTGGTTTCTTCGTTGCATTTACACTGTCATTTGGAAAGAACGAATATGATGCGGCCGAGGTAGCCTACAAGATCTTCCAAATTTTGATGGGCTTTACTCCAGCAGCTTGGGAGGCCTGGCCAACCTACAATCTTCTCGGGAAAGCCATTCTAGTGCTTTTCCTGTTCATCTGTCACTTCTTGGTTGTCACCATTCTGATTACTGTCCTGACGAACAGCTTCATGGCAATTGTCTCGAATGCCAACGAAGAGCATCAATTCGTGTTCGCTGTCAACACAATTTCGATGGTGAAGAATGATGCACTATTCTCCTACGTAGCGCCAACCAACATTTTTGCCTGGATCCTCACGCCACTGAGGTTTTGCCTACCGTTCAGGGCCTTCATCAAAACTAACCGAACGGTCATCAAAGTCACCCATTTTCCGCTGCTCTTTGGTATATACGCGTATGAGAGGCTGTTCCTTGCACGGGCAGTGTTTGAACCGACCGACTTGGTTGAGAACGCGGGCCGCGGCCGGAGGCGAGTCATCTCGTTCCAAGATACTCGGCCAGGATTGCGAATGCGTCAAGAATCAGTTGCTGGGTTCCAGAAAGACAAGGCTCTCGACGAGGTCTTTCGTCTGGCGCCAAGAGGAGACACTCTTCGAAATACTCGAAGAAGCGTTGAACGACACCAAACTCACAATGTGGTCAGCAATTGGATGGATCACCAGAGTGGTATTGCGAGTCCGCCACAAGAGCAGGATCGAGCTGTTGTCGATCGTCTGGAAATGCGAAGGCAGGCTCGAAATGCAACTTTGAGGCGACGTGGTATCAGCCGTGAAATTTCAGGCACGAGATCCGTGGCTAGCGATCCAGCTGAATTCTTGTCTCATGGCGGCTTCTATGAAAACCCTCAAGCTTCTGACGAGTTGCCACATATGAGTAATGAGGATGCCGTCGGCCAAACAGACGCCGATGGAGACGATGAACTTGTCACTAATGACAATGACGATGACGAAGGACAGACTTTGGACAGGCGCAGTAGGACCAATCTCAGTCGCAGCCAGAACTTAGGGGACTCGGATAAAGAGAACGTATCTGATGAGGAAGACTTCTTCCGTACTCCAACCGCCGTCAGACTTGGCGAGCATGTCCCGTCATCTGTAGCGTCCTCTTCACGCGAGAACCGCTTGCCATCCAACACCCCTGCACCACCCAAAGTATCACCTCCTAAACCTCGGGGCCATAACCGCAACCTGTCCACAAACACCATTCTCTTCAACCCTGTCACCAAAGACAACCACTCTTCTTCCGCATCCCCACCCAAGTCGCGTCCTTTGACTGCAAAGAAAGGCTCTCATGTCAACACAGGAACGCATACCCCAGCCGGTTCCGGCGCGAATACTGGCCATCGTACACCTAGACACTCAATGTACAC
The DNA here is from genome assembly GCA_002803225.1 of Gamarada debralockiae. NCBI lineage: Eukaryota > Fungi > Ascomycota > Leotiomycetes > Helotiales > Hyphodiscaceae > Gamarada > Gamarada debralockiae. The sequence continues at coordinate 14,284 of NXFV01000933.1, read as the reverse complement.
GACCGCCCTTTCGAGACCTCGCCCCATCCTGCCGTCGCGCACACATTTCCATTCGGTTTCTAACTTCAACATGGATACCACAATCGAGCGTCCTCCAAAAGGACAGATGCGCCGCCGCCCCTCATCCCTCGATATGGGCATGTCAGATCTAGGACTCGACAATAACCCGAACGCTATGCTAGGTGCAGTGCCAAGTTCGTTCGCAACACAGATGGCGATGGCGACTGGTGTGTTGAAAGGCCTTGGAACTCGGGCTGGTAGAGAGGAAGATACAGACGGCATGATGGGCCGCCTAATGCTAGCACGTATGAAGACACTGGAAGAGGGCTTCGCGGAGGTAGTAAGGGAGGTCAGGGGTATGAGGACTGCAGGGAATAGTTCTGTTGAGAATGACAGTTTGGGCTTTGGTGGACAGGGCAAGGGGAAGGAGAGGGCTGGTAGAGGTAGGAAACGACGTCTCGAGGGAATGGTCAGAACGAGAAGTGAGGTCGACGTCAGTACCCTTGGTCGCAATGCTGGGAAAGGCAAGGAAAATGAGATGGATGCGAGCAAAGAAGAAGAGCTGACGCCTGAGGGGCATATCATTGAACGGTATTTGACGAAGGGAAGTTCATTGTAATTTGTAATTGTTTAGTTTGGAGCATCTCTCTGGCGTTGCGGTCATCCGGGTATGTTTTGCTTGAGCGGTTTTCGTTGCAAAGTCCCATTGCATATACTACGCATTGTTCTGAACGCTTAGCATTCCTATTTTATATACCAATATACGCGTCTGGCCTTTATTTCACGTCCCGGCCGCTCGCAGACTATAAGTTGACGGACGTCACTTGACTGCTAGCCCATTTCTTGATACCCATCATAATGCTCAGCACAGAAATTCCATAGATTCCCCTCATGGCCCTTTACATTACTCCGCACTTGGAAGTCCCTTATTCTTTCCCACTTTCAAATTTTGAAACCCTTTCTCCACTTCTCCGTACGCGGCGCGACTGACCCATCCTTAAGATATACTCCCCTAAAGGGACACGCCCAGACGCCCTACTCTTAACCTTAAGTATTGTCTTCAAGAATCTCTACCGCTCCTGGATGATGTGTTCTCAAGTGTTCTTGAAGAAGTTCCTTGTCTGCAAAGGGAGATCTTTCCAGACATTCAGGGAGCTCACAGTACTCTTCTGGGACCGTGAAATCCTGTCGAAATGGTCTGTTCACAGTGCCTCAGAAGATCTATAATGTTGGTACATTGCATCCCGCAGTATTGACAAACGTAGTCGCGGTCTTTTGGCTCCAAAATCAAGGCTAACAAACTGCTTACGCATGAGTCGGAGTTGATCGGTTGGATCAACATTGGTCATTGATACTTACTCAGTGGGAAGGGTAAATTTGCCTCCAGGAGAATCTTCGTGGTAGTTTGTATTTGTCGCCGTCCCAGAGCTTTCTATTTGAGGATCAGTTTTTGCCAGCAAGTCAAGATCGGGTAGAGAGCCAACATGTTCGGTTTATAATTACGGCGACTTGGCTGGGATCTAGACATTCGTATGCAAACATCTCACTTTTGGCTTCCAATAATCGCTTTGCTGTATCGAAGATAAATTTCGCGACGTTGAACGAGGACAGCTGAACCTGAGAATTGTGTTCCAGCATCGATTTGTAGCATACTACCATACTCCGATAGAAAGCAGTCGGTAACTTCTCGAGTACGCGGGCCAGCCAGTCCAGTAACCTTCCCAAATGGGAGTGATATGCTTGCTCTTCTCCTCGCCAACGCAACAGTTCATCTTGGGATTTTCAGCAAGGAGACTCAACCTCTCAAGGTAGATGCAGCCATGGAAGGAAGTGTCAGGTTCACTATCCAGAGATGGTCGAGCTTGGACTTCAAGGGCGTAATATACTGGATTTTGATCCCAGAGATGATCAGGTGACTTGGCCGTTTGAAGTAATGGGAGATACGAATTCCGTGAAGAGGATGTCATCACCCCTCACCAAGATGTTAGATGGTTTGAGGTTCATATGAGAAATCTGCTTTGCATGCAAATATGCAAGGCCACTCACGAGGCAACCAAACCACGTTTCAATTGTCGATTGCAATTGAGGGGATGGAGTCGGGCCAGAGGCGGTTTCCAGATAGTCTTGGAGATTGCGTTCAGCAACTGGTTCTATGAGAATCCCAAAGCCTCGCACCTGAACCCCATCACCTCTTCCAACTCTTCGTATGTCGCAACAACGAACGGCAGGTGTTTGTGACAAAGAGTTTTCGCAATCTCGAGGCTGTTGAGTTCGAAGTATCGTCCGCATTTTGGAGCCGTCCGACGTTGAAGACCTTTCGGCATAAACTTTCCCTGGGACAAGGTTCGCTGCCGCAGACTCTACTTTTCAACAACCCCAAAACCCCCACGATCTAGTAGCTCTAGTCATCGGAAGATGGTATGCTGATGCATAACACTTGACGGGGAGGAAACTATTGGTTGGCCTGGCTTTCGGGCTCGACTTGTTTCGACGCGGCCGAGGTAGATCTCGCTGCTCTCCGCTTCCAAACCTTCTTTTCCATGCTCTTCCGGTTGCTTCATGCCGCCGAAGGAACCTGCAGCGTTGTTGTAAGAAGAATGGCTGCGTTTCGTGAGTGTGGAGCACCAGCTTGCTAATCTCGGGGTTGGCTGGGACCAGCTCGTGGGTGTTGCAGATGTGCTCATCGTGATATCTAAATACCCTCTAGACGCAACTGATCTAGAGTCCTTGTGAGTAGGGTGATAATTCTGGTGCTTGTCAATCGGTGAACTGTGGAGCATGGATACTCCGTGTGTGGAAGAGGCGATGCAAGCGGATGTTCTAAAGTGGTTCTATTAAGAAAAGAAATTCCTTTCAACCCATACGACTACAATGCCAATCTCAGGTTACACAGCAAAACTCCTCCTCGTCTCGTTAGCCTTCACCGCCGTTTCAGCTGGAAGTCTAAATACATCGCCGGCTCGATCCAACATTCATGGTAGGCTGTCGTGTGAGTGTTGGACTTACGCGCACAAATAATTGGTGGTTGAAACACATTCGGAGTGTGACACACCGAACGACGAGCAAAATATCATGTTTCAAGTATATAGTATTGCATGAAATACGCCGAAGAACAATTACTAACGAGATTGAGCAACTCGTGGATAAGGTACTCATGTTGAAGATAATCCGTTGTCGACATGTTTTAGTTTCCTTTGAACCATCGACTCAGAAGTATCTGCGCAATTGTTTTTATGCTCTTTCAAATTTAAAACTCGTCGTCGAACTAAGTAATGGCTTTCTCCTAGGAGGGTTCCTAAGACTGCAGGCGTGACAATAGCTAGAAACTTTCAAAGGCGTTCAAAGATTACCGGACAGCCCTCTCTTCGGAACCCTCGACCTTCAGTTCCGTCGCCACATACCTGGATTTCATAGCGATTGTCTCCGCCATTTGAGCAATCGAGTTCTCGCTCAAAATCTCAAAGACGGAGACATCAACGCCCGTCTCCCTGAAAATCCAATTCCGCGTCCCAACAGCTACCAGGGAATCAACGCCATAAGCATTAGCAGGCTTCCCTGTATCCAGGTCCGCTGGCAGCATATTCATGCTCTTTGCCAGCAACTGTGCAAGGCCTTCCGTTACAATTACTGTAGCTTCTCCAAGTGAGGTCGAAGCTATGAGGAGATCTTGCATGGAGACGATGTCGTTCGAAGAGGCGTCTGAGGATGACGAAGGAAGATCAACACCGCGCATGATGGAGAACATGGGAGACGCATGCCAATAAGGATCAGCAACGCCATTCTGTTTGATAAGACCGCCGGTCCCGGTGCCAACAATCACTTGTGCCGGCGTGATATTGCCGTCCTGGGTATAACCCGTCACCGCCGCAGTTACTAAAATGTGAAAATCCTTCTCCCTTATCCCCAAAAACCCAGATGAGCGAAGGATATCGAGCGTGGCCTCATCCTCGGCAACCATACCAACGCCTAGAATAGGACCTAGATCCAGACTCGCGGCCTTCATACCTTTACCCCGTCGATAGAACGCCAACGAATCTTGGAACGCATTGCCCGCAGCGTAGTTCGCCTGTCCACGGGCACCTATCACGCCAGCGGACGAGGAGAGGAAGACGAAGAAATCAAGGTCTTGTGGTAGCAAAACGTGGAGATTCCAACTCCCTTGGATTTTGGGGCGGGTTGCAGAGACCCAGTCGTCGTAGGTCATATTCTCGAAGATCGCGTCTCTGATCACAGCAGCTCCTTGTATCACGCCGCGGATGGATGGCATTTCTTCTGAGCACTCTTTGATGGCTGCTGCGAGCTGGGCCTCGTCGCAGATGTCGCATTTGTAGACTTGTGCATTGATATTCTGGAGTTTGAGCGAGGAAAGAAATCCGAGTTGCGGTGAAGATACCGCGCCTGACCTGGAGAAGAAAGCAAGGTTTTTGGCGCCGTGTTCGATGAGGAGTCCGGAAAGACTTCTGCCGAGACCGCCGAGGCCTCCTACTAGGACGTAGGTTGCATCCGATGCCAACCTGAGGGGATGTTCGTCACGGGGTACGACGGGGACTATGTCGTCCTCGCTTGCTTTCAGGATCACTTTGGTTGTTTGTTTCGGGTCGTTCGCTTTCTGGAAGGCTACTGAGATTTCTGAGAAGTTGAAGGCCTTCAATGGCATCGATTGTTGAATGAGTCCAGCTCTGGCCATTTCGAGCGTGGATTTGAGGAGTCGGGATATCAACAGCGTGTTCGACTTGATCATATGGCCGAGATCAACCGCTGTGTATGTGACGTTTGCGAGGCGTGAAACTTGCTGTATAGAATTGTTCGTTTGATTTTGATCCATATTGATATCAATAAATCGCCCATCTAGGTGAGTATGTCAGCTTTATCTATTCAAATCAAATACCATTTGACTTACACTCTCGAACGTGATCCCAGGCTTGAGTATGAAGATTGCCCTTTAAGGAATTCAAGATCAAGTCGAATCTCATTCCCTGCGGTATATTATGAGGAAGGGTAGTACTACTGTCGAAAACATGACCATCTTGAATTCCAACAGTCTCGGGTAAGGTCGTTCGCTCCTCTGAGCTGGTAGCCGTAACGAATATCTCAGCGCCAATGTTCTTCGCAATCTGAACAGCAATGTTCACAAAGCTATCAGCTCCACCATTAATGAAGATGGACTCTCCTCCTTGTAATCTTCCAACTGTGATAATTGCATAGTATGCCGTTATGAGATCCGTAGGAAGTGAAGCTGCACTCTCGAAAGTCACCTCATCCGGGATTGGCTGGACGGCCGACTCATGATTGCGCACAAGAGTCTTGAATGCACCCGGTACAATCGTAATTACTCTGTCTCCAGTCTTAAACTTCGACACATCTGAGCCAAGTCTCGTCACAATGCCAGCAATATCTGATCCAATCGTATCACGTGTTGTCTGACCAAGTGCTGTCCTCACATCGAGCTGATTGATTCCGATTGCTAGTACTCGAATCTCCACGTCTCGAGAGTTTAGTGGTAGCAAGGCGCAAGTATCGTCATTGAAATGAAGAGAATCCAGCTTTCCCAGTGTGCCAACTTCCAAGTGCAACGGCCTTTCAGTTTGGAATAAGGGTTGGAGTTTCGGAGCGCGAGGTTTTCCGTCATGTTCAATTCGTGAACTCAATTCTTCTTCAAGAATAGCCCTTGGGATGAATATTTTGCCGTCGTACTCGGCATACTCCATCTCCTCTGATGGTTCCTGAGAATCAAAGGATTTGAGGAACGTACATAAGATAGCTCGCCCGGTTGAATCAGAAGTGAGGTCAGTCTCAGTATCTAGGTCCAAAGTGACGACGACTTTCTGTGGGTCTTCCGATCGGATGGTCCTGAAGAGAGCAGTGATTGGGGCTGCGAATGGTGATTTGGAATTCATTTGTCCTCCCTTGGTGACCCACAAGCATCCTTTTGAGTCTGCGATCATAGAGCGAAAAGCTTGAAATTCGTCCTCCGTCCAGTTGAAGACAAGTGAAGATTCTACTTCTACGAGAGCTAAGCATAGCTTCGCAGAAAATGATACTTTGGAATTGGTCAGCGTGGAAGAAGCGACTTTCGCGCCTGCGAGCAAGAGTGCTTCCGTGAGTCTGATAGATAACCCTTGCAGTTTGGGAGATGGATCGACTGGTAACAGAATCAAAACCTCGTGAGAACCCAAGGGAACTGCCGGCGTCGCCTTGGAATTTGGAAGGAATACTCTGACTATCAAGTTCTCTCTTCCAATATCATCTTTGAGAATGAGATCGGGCTGGGAGTCTGCCACGTCGAGAAGCAATGGATCCTGTTTAATGTCGGTAGCAACCAACGACGCGTTTTTATACGGAAGATCTGTCTGGTCTTCGTCATCATCGCTTCTGTTATGCTCCCTCTCTGAAGCTGGAATAGGGCTCATGAGTGCAAGCCTTCCATCGAGTCTGAGTAGTCCTCTCAGGGAGTTTAAAACAATGGCATCGGTAGTATTTGCAAAGACAAGGTCGAAGGAGCGCGGCTTGAATCCTTGCTTCGATATATCAGTCGCGGGGTCCAGTAGTTTGAAGTTGACATAATCAGGCCAATTCTCCAAAAGACTTCGGTCGCGTCCAAGGTCTTCATCGCTGATATTCGAGAAGGTGTATTTTGAGAATTGGGGGTTCGCGCCATTCTGCCCTCCAAGGACCTTGAGTCTCAAGAACATCGCATCAGTATTCCCACAGCAGGTATCCAAGACATTCATAGCAGGATTTTTGTATGAAACCAACTCGAGCCATTCTGACAACGACGTGGGATTGGCGGTCGTGACATCTTCTTTCCAAAAAAGCTCCGCGCACAGGTTATGATGGTTAGGCAGAAATCCATGTTTGGCCGTGTCATCAGAGGCAGTCGACAAAGCCGTGAAATGGAGGTTTTTGACAACAAGTTTCGGTTTATACCAAGATCCATCAGACATTACGATATTTCCCATTGCATCCCGAAGTCCCTTTCTCGAAGCAATTGAGTATCCTCGCAGTTCTGCCTCTGCGCCTTCAGGGAAATCAGCGGAGATGAAGAGACTTTGCACGTGCGACGGGACCATTGGCTCATTTCCAGCTACAAATACTGTTTGAAACATGGCATCCAGAGTTGCTGGATGTATCAAATGCGGATACTCGTACTTTCCTGGCATCCGAGATTTAGTGTCTGGTATGCGGACTGCGGTGCAGCTGACGTTGTCTTTCTTTCGAACTGACGTAATGTTTTGGAAAGTTGGGCCATATTTCATTCCGATCGTTTCCAAGGCCTCGTAAAGTTGCCGTGCTGGGATGGTTTCGGTGCATGTCTTTTGGTGGGATAAGTAGTTCTTGCGGTATTCGTTCAGATCCGATGACATATCGTCCATTCCCGGATATTCAGTGACAGGTTTGTATTGGATATTCAACGATCCGCTGCAGTTCTTTTGCCACGCTGCGTCCAGGAGCTTCGAATATATCGTGAAGTCAAAAATCTCAACTTTGCCGGGATCAGGTGATCCCCGAGACTCGTGGCGTTTCATATTCAATGAGGTCTCTAATCCATGAGCTGATGTCGGGATGATCATCGCCTTGTCGATGCTCATGTTAGATATCTCGTAACCTTCTACTTGATGACATTCATCTTGGATCTGTCGGGCTCCCTCAAAGACCATGGTCATCATGCCAGCAGCGGGATAAATGATTGTGTTTTGTACTTGATGATCTTGAACCCATGGGTTCTCAGAAACCCGGATAAATCCACGCCATCGAGGTTCGAAGAATGTCGCCTCAACTGTGGGAGCTCCGATCAAATCTTCTCGTCCATGTTTTCGAAAGCGATAGACGCTTCCGAGATGGCTTTCATGCCAATAGGTTTTGGTATGATTCCACGGATATGTAGGTAGATTTGTCAAGAAACCTGGACTTTCGTTCGATGAGCTTTTCAAGTTAGCAAATCAACAGTCAGACTAGAGGCAAGAATTTCACATTTTGTTCGCCAGCTCCAGATTCACTGGATATCCATGAGTCCAGATATGACCAACTGTTTCAAGAGAAGTGGCGACTGCGTCTTTGCCTCGATAGAGCATAGAAAAACACATAGGTCGAGAGTTTGGTTTGGTATCGGCATCCAAAATCTGCTTTAGCGGAGCCTGCAGCACCGCATGCGGACCCAATTCAAGCAAAATATCCGGTTTGCGAGTCTTGAAATGTAGTAGAGAGCTCATAGCCTCTGAGAATTTGACTGGGGAAACCAAATTTCGAGCCCAATAATCAGGTCCAAGCTCCTCGCTCTCAATAATCTTTCCTGTTACAGACGAGAACATTACTCTCCCAGGTAGGATTGGTAATAAGTGAATATCTCGAATAGCTTGGAGATAATGATGCTCAATGGCCTTCATATGGAATGAATGGTAAGCATTTTCGACTTTGAGAAGACGAGCGAAGATACCCTCGGCGGCAAGAACTTTTTCGATCTCCAGAACGGCACTTTCGTCGCCGGATATAGTCACATTCTCAGGACTGTTGATGCAAGCAACAATGGCCGTGCCGCACTTTAAATTCCCGATGAACTTTTCCGCCGCTTCTTTGGAGAGTGCGACAGCTATCATGCGGCCTTTGAGATTTGGATTGAGGTATTTGATCGCACTTGTCAAGCGGCCACGGTGGAAAGCTAATTTCCAGGCATCCTCTCTTGATAGCGCTCCGAGAGCATACGCTGCTGCGATCTCGCCAGATGAATGACCCACGACAGCATGAGGCTCAATATCCCAATATTTGAGCAAGTCGACCAGAGCGACTTGGAGTGCTGTGCACAAAGGCTGACTTATTCGCGGCAGGCTGATGATTGAAGTGTTTTCGTCTTTCAAGAGTTCCGTCATGAGAGACCACTCGCTGCCAATGGTTTTCATGTAGGTATCGGCCTCTTGCAAGCATTTTGAGAATCGCTCATACTGCAGTAACTCTCGACCCATTCCAAACCACTGCGCCCCTTGACCACTGAAGACAAATGTAAGATTGGGCACTTGAGAAGACCTGACAGGTTTCGATAAATCCTCTTGAATTTGAGAGGCGAATTTCCTAACGGATGAGGATACGAGGAATGATTTCCAAGGAAGCTTGCTCCGCCGACAAGAAAGCGTGTAGGCAAGTTTTGAGCCAAGTTGTTCTTCCTCCTCATCGTAGAGCTCAGGAGTACATTTCGCGTCCAGATACTTAGAGTATGCTGTGGACAAGCGAGAGATTCCGTGCTCTTCGTGTGACGATAGCACATACAACATGTTTCTTTGGGCCGACGGCACTGGCTTCCCATCCGAAGCCAGATCAGAGGGTTGGCTGGCCACTTCGATCCCAGAATCAACCAGCGATGGCGTAGGAGAGAGTGATAGATTAACTGACGAGTGTTTCCCCTTCAGGTTACGTTCAGCCAGATAGTGAAGTGCATCGTCCAAGATAATATGCGCATTAGTTCCACCAAATCCGAAACAATTTATGCTTACCCGACGAAGTCCATCTATTGGCCATGGTGTAAGACTCGTTGGGACCTGTTGCTATGTCAGAAACAGATTCAAATTCCGCTTGACATATTGACTGGCCTTGATTTTCCAAGCATCCAAGTCGATCTTGGGATTGACTTTCTCAAAATAAAGGTTCGATGGTACCAGACCATTTTCCAACATCAAAACACCCTTGACAAGCCCGGCGATACCGGCGCAGCCTTCCAAATGGCCAATGTTGGTTTTGACGGATCCCACAAAGATTGGATCGCCTGAGTGGCGCGTTTCTGCGAAAGTTTCTGAAATCGCTCCCAGTTCCGTCGGGTCCCCTGCTTGGGTACCCGTACCGTGAGCCTCAAAGTAGGCTGTTTGGTCATATCCCAGGCCAGCTGCTTTGTAGACAGCACGAATGTTCATTGCTTGAGCATCCTTGCTAGGCATAGTGATTCCAGGAGTTCGTCCGTCTTGATTCACTCCTGAACCTCGAATGACAGCACGAATCGTGTCGTTGTCCCTCAAAGCAGCCTCGAGAGGTTTCAATACGACAGCTCCAATGCCCTCACCACGTCCGTACCCATTCGCTCGTTCATCGAAGGTGAAGCATTTTCCGTCGGGGCTGAGGAAGTTCAGGGCAGTCATTGGCATCATAGTAGATGGAGTCAAAATTAGACCGGCTCCCATCGCTATAGCCTGATTGGGCATGAGTCTGGGAAATCTCACAGCGACGGTAGCGTACTTACCATTGTTGACTCTCTACTTCTAAGATTCTGGCAAGCAAGATGGACTCCAACCAGGCTTGCACTACAGCCAGTATCCAAAGTCATGGATGGGCCCTTGAGGTCATAGAACCAGGATATCCTGTTTGACATAATGGCAATGCCATTTCCTGTCGCTGCGTACTGTGGCTGTAGACATCCAAATTTAGCACTAATACTAAGACAAAGTTTGACAGTCGAGAGCCCTATGGTTTCTTAGCAACTCACAGAGTAGTCTGGATCTCGGAGAACGATCTGCTCGTAATCTAATATACGTTAGACTTCGCTGGGAGAATTGTAGTTACGTAAGTCCTACCTTTGACAAAAGATCCACAGTATACAGCAGTGGCACTTCCTGGAAGACGTTCCATTGGGATACCGGCTATTCAATTCAATCGTCAGTCAGATTCTCTCCTGTCAAAAACGTCTCTTACCATTCTCAAATGCTTCATACGAGACTTCGAGCAGAATCCGTTGCTGAGGATCCATTGCCGCCGCCTCGTGGGCTGTTGTTGAAAAGAACTTCGATGCCAAAATGTTAGTAAATGCAACTTTAATGTTCAGCGGGAATCGTTCACTTCGGTTGAGAAAACGTACCGGTGCGTCCCAAGCCGCAACATCATCCTTGAGGAAGTGGCCTCCTTTGAAGCATATCTAACCGCGATTTCTCAGCCGACTGCCTTAATGAGGAGTAATTCATTCATACCGAACCCTGTCTGTCACCACTAGGATGGTAAAATCCATCAATATTGATCCTGTTTTGAGGAAATTCCGACCAAGCATTGCGCCCGTTGACAAGGAGCTCCCAAAGGCGATCTGGAGAGGTCGCATCCCCAGGAAAACGACATCCCATGCCAATCACCGCAATTGGCATTGAAGCATCTCCCCCAAAATGCGCCATATCTTAGGCGACCGTGCCGACGCGTCCCTTCGATAAGATCGGCTCGATCGACACAACACTAGCCCTGAGCTCATACAATTTCGAAAGAAGGAAAGTTCCACAGTTTTTGCCCCAATCTGAAGGCACTTATACAAAGTAGAGCTTATGAGAGCATGGACGGAGAACACGAACTCCGAAGCCGTGGTCGAAAACCGCCTCTGCCCTGCCCTTGCAACCACTTGGCCGCACGGTTCTCGTGGGCTTGCCATCCTTGAGCGACTGCGTCTCTTGCGTCCTGGTAGCGCATTCTAGATTTCAATGGGTCCTAGAAACACATGGGAGGCTGCAGCGCTATGCTGGAAATGTAGTTGTTAGATCGAGATTTTCCAACGAATGCTTGTCAAAATTGCCAAGTGGCGCAAGTAGCGTTTTACCACGTGACTCAACGTCCATTTTGAGACCAGTGCTTACTCCATTTGCATAAAATACCTCCATCAAATGCAGGTATCCTCGGAAATTTCATCCAAAGGGATCAACTTCAGGGTCTATCAATATGCAGAAGCTCGAAAAAGGGCGAAAGGCCCCTCATAGGTTCGGTTACCACGCTTACCAAGACTTTCAATCTCTAAGGTGTTCGAGGTGCATTAGAGAAATTCAGCCTTGAGGAGATCAAAGCGCTTCCATACGAATGTTAATTGGTCTCTTCGAAGGATTTTCCTCCAATTTACGTATTCAATCTGTTCTCGTGAACAATTGGTGTTACACAGAACTCGTTCCCCAACATTAACCTTTCCGAGGGATATGATATTTACGTAGATATACGGCCTAGGCATCCTCTAGGGATCAGGTTCTGTTCAAGTGACGACCTCCCAAGGTGAAGAGCTTTTACCCCACGGGCTTATTTGTGGCGTACCTGAACCGCTTACAAGTACCGTCATTTCGTCCGAGCGTTCGCCCAAAAGCCGAGAAAATCGATATTTCATTGAATTTACTTGTGCTCGACGCCTCAACGTTGCGGGGTGTCCACCTTTCGCTAAGGTGTTTGATTCTTGTGAATAAATTCATCGTTCTGGCTTGAATTGCTGGAATGAGTTGTCGAGTTTGTTAAGCAATTCTTTAAAATATACAAGTTCTTCGGTGAAAAAGAACCACAATGCGCGTGGCCGTGATTGGAGGCGGTCCATCCGGTCTGGCCACGTTAAAGTACCTCCTCGCAACCCACGAATTCCATGCGGTGGAACCAATCGAAGCCAGATTATTCGAATCAAAAGACTTAATAGGTGGCACTTTCCGATATCGAGTTTATGAAGACGCCGAGGTAGGCCTAACTTCTTATGTGAAAATCTCGTCTGACGTTCTCGTAGCTCGTTTCGTCGAAGTACCTCACAGCCTTTTCAGACTTCCGATTCTCATCCTCGGACCCGGATTTCGTCTCTGCAGGAAGATTCTGCACCTATCTCGAAGAATACTGCACTCACTTCAAGCTATGGGCACACATTTCGCTTTCTACAAACGTGACCAGTGTTCGTCGACGATCTGGAGGTCATGTGATAAGCTTCTCCAAGAACGGCAATGACGAAGAATGGGAGTGCGATGCTGTGGCCGTCTGTTCTGGGCTCCATGTCAAGCCAGACATCCCATCCTTGAGAGGCACCGAGAATGTTCCGGTGGTGTTGCATTCTTCCGAGTTCAAAAGCAGAAGTGATTTCGGAGAGGGGAGGAACGTGATGATTCTCGGCGCCGGGGAGACGGCTATGGATTTGTCCTATTTGGCTGTAACATCTCCGACGAAGTCCGTGACATTGTGCCATCGTGATGGATTCTTCAATGCCCCGAAAGTAAGTCACTCCGCTTCCCAGAAGAATTATACTTACTCAAATCCAGATGATACCCGTCCCAATAATCCTCAGCAGCCGCAACAAATCCCCAGCAGCGCAGCGAAACATTCCAGCCGATACGACAGTAGCCAGTCTCTTCGACTCAGCCTACGTTCACCCCATTCTCCAAAAATCCTCTCTACTTTGGGCAATGTACGACTTGTGGGCAAAGAATATCTTCTGTCTGATATCCGGCACCAGCGCAGGGCTCGACCAATGGGTTGGAGGAATCTCTAAAGACAGATTCCACTTATCCTCAATCTTCCTCTGCAAATCCGGAAAAGCAATGCCCTACATCAGCGCTCCCTACCGAAACCCCTCGTTCCTCTCCCGCATCAGAGCATTCCTCATTAATGTCCCCATTCATCCCACGGGTGATCGCACAATCGACCTGGCGCCTTGGCCTTCTTCTATATCGAACGAAGGAATCGTAAAGTTCACATCCAGCAATCGGCCAGAAGGAATTCGAATGCGAGACAAGATCGTAAAACCCGACATCCTCATATTTTGCACTGGCTACTCGCAATCCTTTCCCTTTCTCTCCTCTTCGTACCCCGTTCCACTACAAGCCGACAGACGTGGGATTTACAAGTCCTCCGACACCAGCGTCTCCTTTATCGGGTTCGTCCGTCCAAGCATTGGCGCCATCCCACCATTATCCGAGCTGCAGGCTCAACACTGGGTGCTGTCTCTTCTAGATCTCCTGCCCAAAACTCCTCCGCGTGATATCGATTATAAACTGCACGTCCCACCCGGGCGTCGAGAGTATGAAAGTTATGGTGTGGACCATGAGGCATATGCGTATCAGCTAGCACTTGACATGGGCTCTGCGCCCAGTTTCACGGAAGTGGCGGGCTTTGGGTTCAAGACTGCCTTCACGTGGGCTATGGGGCCGAATTTCAATACGAAATTTAGGCTTATTGGGCCGTGGAGATGGGAGGGTGCAAATCAAATTATGAGAACAGAATTATGGGGTGTGGTGAAGAAGAGCGGCGGTTGGTTTTGTGAGTTTGCTGCTTCGTTTCTGCCTACTTTGGCCAGTATTCGCGGCTGTGCTGACTTGAGGAATAGATTTTACGACGTATACAGTCATCCCGTTCGTGATATTTGGAACTATGAGTATAGCTCTGTGGATTGGTTGTGGAGCAGTAGATTTATTTCGGGGGGCTGGGAGGTGGGTGAAGAGCAAGATGAGAATTGGGAGAGCTTTGAAACGTTTGGATTGAGATTAACGGCTTGACATGCGGAAAGGGGAAATAGATTTTGAAAGCAGAATGATCCAATCTGAGAAGA
>NXFV01000931.1:0-14968 GCA_002803225.1 Gamarada debralockiae | reverse complement strand
TAGTATTTTGACAGACAATGAGACTTAGATCTTTGCGCTTCAGACCATTGCTTTGCTCCTGCCGTCACAGAGGGGCGTTCTTGCTAGTAGAATACAGCTTGAGATTATTGTTATGAGTACCCTAATACTCTAGTACATATAACGCTAGTTTAAAATAGGCTTTAAGATTGCTCCCTCTTCCCTAACTATATAGCTTACAAAGCCTATATATTATATTAATTACTTTTATAAGATATTATCTTATAATAGTTTTAATCTAATTAGAACTATATCTTATAATAGGAATAGGTTCTTATGCTGTGGCCACTGCCACAGCTGTCATGCCCTTTTACAAGCTTTCGCGTGACGTTGTCCTAATCCCAGGCCTGTGGAGGGAGTAAATAGTTGGCCTAAGCAGTCGCCCCTCTATTGCGGTGCTCGAGAGCATATAGTAGCCGCTGGCGCGCTCTGTTTGAGTATTAGTACTACTTGATACAGTAGGTTATTATTAATGAGATTATAGCTAGGGTCGAGAACAGCCTTAGTAATCAAGAGGCGATTAAAGCGATTATAAAGGGCTATACAGTAAGCTTCGAAACCGGATTCGCCCAAACACTCTTTCGTTTAAAAGGTCGCGCCCTACTTCGCGCGTTAATCCTTGCATGAAGCTTTGCCGTTTCAAGCAAGGCGGCGCCTTGCAAGGACCATGGCCGATGTACCAGTTCCTCTTCTTTCGACTGTATGCTCTGGCTCTCGCTTATATCGCTAATAACAATCTTTTTAATAAGCAATGTATACTTGGTAGTAGGGATAAATAAACCCATGCCCTGTTTGGATCCACAGACGCCGTATCAAGGGGTATAGGCGAATAAGACAGCTGGAATTCAAGGTTTTGTAGAGGCGAACCTGCTAGAAGCACACCTCAGGGTAGGGGTTTATTTATCCTAACCACTAAGTAGCTCAGTTAATACATTCGAACGGTGGCGTGTAGCGTGATTATTCTAGAAGATACTTAAAGTTGAGTAGCGATTATGGGCACTATAAAGACACATGTTCCCCACTCACAAGAACACATCACGTGATTTTACGAAAATCTCGGACAATCCCAAGCGTTGCGTAGAGCGCTCTATCTTGAAGTACTATAGTTCGCAAGAAAGTTTTTAATTACCAAATTGGAGATGTCTTCAACTATTAGTTTGTCGCTATAATGGGAAACCGTGTTGCGTTTCCTTAGCCCCTCTTAATTGTGATGTGCAGCCCGATCCTCGTCGATAAATATTCTGCAATATCCTGAGGTATTTTTGGCCCCAGATACGGGAAGACAAAGAATACCTCCTGATCTTCTTCGATAACAGTATACGAAGCAATTCTTTGAAGACGGTCTCCTGCTTCAGCTTCTGAATTCTCGATTTGAGAGCGGTTGTTCTCCCGAATTGCCGCATGAAGGGATGTGATACGGGATTCACAGACGGAACAAGGGTAACAAGTCGACACCTGGAAATACACAAAGCTATCGTCGAAGCTAATCGATCGTGGGAGCTTCCAATTATCGACGCTCACACTGAAGGAGTCAACTGTACCCGGCCTTTGCGTCTCTGTTTGGTCATCCAGCAGTCTCTTAAGATAAACAATAAGATCCTCGTATCTTGGTCCGTACTTTACCCTTATTAACGGCTGGTACTTCACGCTATCATCGTCCCGAATAAGCAAACAGTGCCGATGTGGGATGTTCTTGTGCTGTTCGCTAGTCCATCTCAAGAGAGCGTCGAAATTTGGATCTTCTAGCCCTGAGCCACAACCAATAAACAATATAGTTTTATACTGTAAGAATGTTTTCAGCACATCTTGCACCCTGTCTGAGTTCTTCACGTCGTAGTAGTCTGTCGTGTCCAGGACGACCTCTTGTGCATCATGATAGCTTCCATGTATATGGAAGACTCCATCGATGTCTCCACGCTGAAACCTTGAAACATCGTCCTGGTTAGATCGACCAATACGTTGTAATCCGCAGTGTTTCTCAAGAATATCATCGTAATTTGTCGTGAGCAAGGTTGCGCCCCTTTCGTGTAACGTCTTGACTATATCGAGAAGAGCTAGATGTCTGATTTCTTGGCTAAGGCTTCCAAATACCGACTCCAACCATGTAGGAAATTGACCATGTTGTTTCATTTGACTGCTCACGATGTTTGCAGCGTCTAGTAGTCCGTCGACCTCTGGATGCTCAAGCGCCTCATATGCCCTCTTTGTCCGTCGATTAGATGTGTCCACGTAGCCTTCGCTGACCAGATAGTCGAGACCATTTCGTATCAAGCCCGTCCATGTGATTCTCGAGAGAGGTTTCCCAGATTCATTTGCGGTCACATTGAGTGTGACCCCAGCGCCAATTACGATCGCGAGCCGATGGGTTTTCAGGTCGTTGCGTAGTCGTGCAAGGACTTCCTCCTGGCGTCGCGCAGACTCTTTGGCAGCTTCATCCTATATACACTGTTGTTAAATCTGATTCCCAAAGAGAGTTGAGCTATACATACCAAGGAGTTCATCGTATGTTGATGTCGTGGTAGTAATGTCGGGGTGGGGCTTTGCACGGCGGGGACAAGGCCACGGCCAATACCACGACAGTAGCTAGCTATAAGGTTTGCTCGAACGTGCGTGGCTCGTCAAGTCTTCAAGACTAGAATTAAAGGCGTTAGATCGATGCCTTGTCCAGGGTGTTCAATTCTGTTGTTCGTGAAATCTGATACACAGCAACCAGCCCGTGCTTGTCTTCAGCTCTTTGCTTTTCGGGCGCTTAGCCTTGCGCGATTACAGCCATCCGTAGAAGTACAGTACATCGGAACATGACCTTGCGCAACGCTTTACCGTAAACGGCAAAGCTGTGTGCAAGGATTACGACATGAAGTGGGGCTAAATTTTTAATAGAGAGTGTTCGGGTTCAAGCCGGTTTCGAAGTCTACTGTAGAGTAGGAGCGTCTGTATAGTCATCAAGGGAATTAAGGATACGCGGAAGAAGACGTGAGAGTAGTAGGATCAGAATAAAAATTAGTATAAAAAACTACAAAAGTTAAGAATATTTTGGTTCAAAGGCACGACGCCATTGTATTAAATGCAGAAAAATTAATAACTTCTCATACGGTCAAGGTCATACTGTAGCGCTGATTTTCCGACTAAGAAACCGTTATGTTTGGGTAGGTCACCGTCTTTCGGATTGTACAGCCGCGGAGAACAGTGTCGTCCATTAGCGTCTGTTAGCTTTATCATTGGCTGCCATTGAAACTAGTGGCAGCAATCCCGTTGGGGCTCGCTTACCTACCGGAGATACCTCCTTGTACAGTGAAACCTGCCTATAACGAATCTGGATATAACGAACGCTAACAAATCCCTCGATATAACGTACGAGACGAAAAGCTTTACAGGGATAGTTTGTATGGAGACAGGGATTCTATATAACGATCTCTGGATATAACGAATTTTTGGGCCCTCGCCATACAGATTTTTCGTGTTCGTTATAACCAGGTTTTACTGTCGGTGCAGCATTTGTGACGTCCCTGTCCTAGCTGAGTCCAATAAATCAGAAATCTTAGGATATCTGCATCTCAAACTACGACATTCATGCGTGTGAGCGAGAAGTGATACCCTATATTTTATTCGTGACGGAAAGATCTTGAACTTGTAGAAGACAAAGTCTACTTTTCATTCCAGGTGGAACCAATAGCTCAAAGGGAGGATCAACCTGGACTCCCCGCCTCTCCAACCCTTGTAAGCATCATATCCTATGGATATACTCCATATGAAAATCCTTATTTTCAAAATCATGCCGAGTGCAAAACTGGCCCCTTTGGTAGACTGCTGATTGAAATGGTATACAGAGGTATGTTTATTCGCTAGAGAAATCATTTCTAACAAGTGAAAGGCGAAATATCTCTCAAGCGTTTAGAAGATATCATGCGACGCTTGGGATACAATCACACCAAGTCTGAGATTGGAGCTACGCTTAAGGGCACAGATGGGTGTAAGAATACTACTATTAAATTTGACGGCAAGTGATATCTCTATATTAATCTAGCAAGAAGTTCTATAGTCATTTATTCTGTTGCCGATCCGGTCAGGTCAATTAGAGCTTCTTTCATCCCTACGTAAGTACAGGAAGAGCCGTCTGATAAGAAAATCGTTCAAGCTTTTGCTGTTTTCGATAGAGATAAACAGGATATATCACCGCTGCTAAATTACACTCGGTCATGCAAACTTTAGGGCTGAAGCTTAGCGAAGAACAATTGAACGCAACTCTGAAAGAGGCAGATGGTGATGGTGACAGTGTAATTAACTGTATGTTTTTGGCTACTCAAAGGACAGATTCCACCCCTTGTCGGAGCTAACAACGGGCTCTCTCCCTACAGACGATGACTTTTACCGTATGGCAAGGAATCCATGAATCCAATCACTAATATTTAAGGAGTTCGAGGTTCGTAGCACGATCTAGAACATAAAGAGACGGCGATTGCTCCTATTAAAATCCGTTTTAGCCTTAGCAATTGCGTAAATATAGTCAATCTTCAACTACAACCACTTGAGTATAGTATGTGGCTACTGGAACAAATTCAGTTCCCAAGAACTCTCATCGCCAAATGATAGAGGAGCATATTTTCAAACGAGCTGCATATCCAGCGGACAATGATCTAAGGTGCTGAAATAGCTGTTCCCAAGCTCATACCGACCTCTACGTCTACCATGATGCGCCGTCGACTCATGCTTAAAAGGTCGTCGTCGAACTTGATCCGATCTTTCTCGAAGGCCACGATAATGCTTGATCCCCCGAATTGGAACAATCCGATTTCATCTCCTTTATTTACATAAGTGCCAGTTCTGCGGAGTGGCTCGTTTATTCTAATATTGTTAGTGAAAGTATAATAGCGATCGTCTTCAAACTGAGACCTACTGGACTGTTCCCACATTTGTTGCTCCAATTGCGACGAATAGCACCATCCCAAACTCTTTGGTCTCAAGCGCAATACAACAACGTGCGTTGCGAGTCAATATATCCACCTTACTGGCGAGACAAATAGGATCGACCTGGTAATAATCTCCACTGATCTGTTTGAACCAAGTCACCGTGCCGGAGGCCGGAGAATGGTAGCGATGGTAATCTTGCGGGCTCAATCGGAAGCTGGCAATAGCGCCATCCGTCCAGAGTTTTGCTCGCTCCGCATCTAGGATAAGGTTTTCAATAGTGAAGTGCTTGCCTTTGATCCAGAGAGACTGCGCTTGAGACACGCTGGGATAGACTACGACACGGGAATCAGCAACCGCGACCGCTTTCGTCATATCGCCCTTTGCAAATATTGGCCGGCTTCCTACGGCATGCTTTCGGACAAAGAAATCTTCGAAGGTATTGTATGCGGCTAAGTCCGACGGTTCAAATTCTTTCATATTAATGTGATAGAATTCAACGAAGGCTTTAATCTGGCGCGACGAGGATTTTGTCGCTTCCCGTTTCCCTAAACAGGAAATTAACCAAAATGCTTATATATTGTCTGCGCATCTTACCAGCAGCGATTGTCTTGTCGTGAATCCATAGCCGCAGCAAATGCGTCTGGTCTATCCATTCCGTAAAACGGTTGAAGAGAAGTAGGAGCTTAAGCTTCTTGAGCAGAGGCTGTTGCTCACGCTCATATTTACCAGTCTTCCGATTGAACGTCCTCCATCCCACTTCCCGATTCTGCACCAGCTTTACGAGCCCGAGACCGTAATCGGCGATTCGATGAAGGTATTGTAGGAATTGCATTTTGCACCTTTATAATTCGATAAGCAGTCAAAGGAGAAATTATTGACGATGAAGGGAAACGTGGCGACGACGGCACTTTGCATATGAAAGCCTGACGACCAGATGTGCCGTCGTCATCTTGCAGCTCAATACTTGGATCTCTTGCGCTTACATCATAGAGACGTAGCATGTGTGGCTGTGGCGGCTCCCGCAGAATTGACATTCAGGTGACGTATGTCGTCGACCTGGAATTAAATAAAATCGAGCTGCTCGCTCTTATGTACCTAGTGAGAACCTTTATAAAAGTGCTCTCAGCCGATTTTCTTGTGGAGGCCGTCCATCCTGGAGATCTCTTGCTAGATTTGACTTTCTTTGCGCTTATTAAGACGTAAAAAATTGTTCAGCACTGAGTATGGACAGCACTACTCAGACCGGGCCGAAGAAATTCAGAGAGGGCCTGGCCTCCGGTATGAGTCCCAATGGACTTAACTGTTCGGATAAAATCTAATCGTCTCTCAGGCAAATGTCTTGTGGGCCCGGGGGTTTTTGATGGATACCCAGCCGCATTGCTTCATCTGTTGGTTTTGACTTTCTCTATCTTGCTGGCAGCGGGGCCACCGCATCATACGTAGGAGAACCAGACCTCTCAGTCATGACTCAGACTGAGTTCGCTGAAGTAGGAGAAATGGTGGTCCAGCACTCAAATCTTCCGATTATTGCGGATGCGGACACTGGGTTTGGTGGCCCACTCAACATCGCTCGAACTATCAAGTTGTACGAGCATGCAGGCATTGCAGGCTGCCATATCGAGGATCAAGTCTTCCCGAAGCGATGCGGTCAACTCAAGGTTAAAGATGTAGTTGATCTACAAGTGTATCGCGAACGGATTCGGAGCGCTGTGGAAGCCCGACTAGATCCAAACTTCGTAATCATTGCACGTACAGTCGCCCGTTAAGCTAAGGCGTTCGGTGGGGAGCACGCGGGCAGAAATGCGTTTGACGAAGGGGTCAGGCGCTTGAAAGCAGCCCTTGATGCCGGAGCCGATATGGCGTTCATGGAAAGTCCCGGTACGGAAGAGGAGTGTGCAACTCTGGTCAAAGAGTTAGCACCAAAGCCAGTTTTAATTAACGTACTCCCAAACGTGAGTCGTCAAACCCTCCCTCACAGATTTCAACCTAATTTACTTCGTCGAAGGGTCTAACACCGAACCTAAGCACCGCTGACTGTCAGCGCCTCGGGTTTGCTGCTGCCATATATCCCTACACTGGGTTTATTCCAGCCATGCTTGCCATGCTTGATTCTTACAGAGCGCTGAAACGCCATGGATCTGATCTTGACATCTGCAAAGGCTGGACTATCAAGGACTTTTTCGATCAGATGGGCTTACAGGCCGCTTGGGATTTCGATAGCCGAATTGAAGAATTTTCGAAAAGGGTAAAAGAACAGATAAGCCACAAGGTAGAAAGTTGAAGTAACATACTATTTCACTTCCAGGGTGGTACGAAACTTGCCTCTATAATAGTCCAATGGGTAGCCAGTTGA
The DNA here is from genome assembly GCA_002803225.1 of Gamarada debralockiae. NCBI lineage: Eukaryota > Fungi > Ascomycota > Leotiomycetes > Helotiales > Hyphodiscaceae > Gamarada > Gamarada debralockiae. The sequence continues at coordinate 7,689 of NXFV01000931.1, read as the reverse complement.
TGTTTTTGTATTGCTCGACATGGCTTGTTCTCGAAATTTTTTTCTCTTGAGCAACGCGAGTTTGTAGTAGATAAACGAAATGATGGGCGGAAGTTTCAATTTACCCTCAAAGTTGCATCGAGATGATCCGTTTCATAAGTGGAACACATGTGGATTTAAATATTACTTCCGTTTATAGACATCTGCCGATCAGTTATTCATCTTCCATCTCCGCTATTCTTCCGCTGTAGCTCTTTTTCCCTGTTATATCTAGACTTGTGCTTCTTGACATCTTGCGGCAGCATGTTTTTTAGGAGAAAGTATTTACTTTGCTAGATCAGTATCAGCACCGCTCGTACGTAGCAAGCGAGGAATCAATTCACTTACAATCTCTACCATAGACGGTGGCCACGTTTTATGATCCCTAGTTCTGTATGTAGTGTATCGACCATGCTGTCAAATGATCAGAGCGACGTCAACACCATCGAAACTCCCCTAATTCATAGGCTTTCTTGACGGAATATCCTTCCGCTGCTTGTGCAAGGGGAGTAAAGAACGCTTCAACGGGCTCGTCTTCGATCTGTCTGACTTCGACGCATTGATCGTTGAGTTATGGTGCTTCGAGGGGTAGGAGCTCTAGGGGTTGTTGTCCCGGAGTGGAAATTCGACGAGAGACTCGAACAGCTTCATAAACTCATTCATTGCCTTCTTGCCCTTTGTCCCTTCTTGACCTTAAGTGGTGTAGCAATAGGAGGTTCTAGATATGGAGATTCAAACGTGTGGGCATTCGACGAGTTATTCACGCAGCTCAATCCACGACTTATTTCCCAAATGCAATGCGGCGACCTCAGATTTCTTCAGTTGATCCAGATTTTCTTCATAGAAGAAATAGGTCGCTCACTGGCGAGGCGTTCAATGTAGAAGATGCATTTTAAATAGATTATATTACACCTACCAAGGTGACTTTCTTACCTTGCCCTAAACATACCAAAGCCCTTGCTTCATTGAAACCCAGAAATTCTCCCTAGCCTTGTCACATTTAACTTCTTTTCCATTCCATACACATAACTTGCTTTCCCTATTTGGCTAACACACATGTCTGAAGACAATGGTGACGTCGACGCCTCACCCCACTTCTCCAGATCAACAGCACCAGAGCAGCTCTGTTGCAGAGTCCCTCATCCACCCCGTTTGTAATACCAGATTCGGGAAGTCACTCTTAAAAAGGGTATTTGCAAATAAGGGAGACGACTTCTTGCCTGAGGGATGGATACATTACTCGTCTGATTACGAAAGAAGCCATCAGCAAAGAATTACCAACAGAATGAGAACTGAAGCTTATACCTCAGTTCTTATAAAGAGAATCAAAGAGTCTTTATGAATCCAGCTATCATAGAGTATATCTATGATGGAACAAAGGGCTGAACAATTCACCTTCTTTGTATTTAGCTCGGTCTGTATTTGTAGGAAGTCGACATTGAGTTTGGATGAATATGACCTTGCATTTACTCATCTGTGTTACAAAAGGCGGTAGGAATATCAAGAGCTTTTGTGGACCGTAGAAGAAGTGGAAAGAATACGGTTCCAGTTCACCAATCGCCAGTTGGGAGTCTCTGAGGTGCACATAGCGTATCAGACCAAAAACCGCCGTCGTGGATGGGTTTTGGGTTGAGAGATAAGGTTAATTGTAGCTTTCAACTTTTCTGCGCATTACAGCATATCATGATTTTATTTTCACAAGGTACTAGTTAGGGCTTCATTATCGGTCAAATGACTCGAAGTATGGGCTCTGTTTTAACGGCATCGCAGCCTTGTGACGTTATCGTTTCAGCCACCCAAGCCCCTGTACATTACGTCAATGTGCGTCGAACCCCCCAATCACTCAAAGGCCAGGATATTTTCTTGCTGTTATAGAGCGACTGCCTCCAAAAAATTTATCTTCATTCACTTGCGAAATTAAAAAAGCGCAACATTTTCGAAGTACTTCCTGCACAATCTAAAACCACCAAAAATCTCTCCCCAGGGATGGCTTTCGCATATTCTCTCCCGCTGCGCGTGGCGCAAGGGCTGCTCGCCGTGATAATCCTCGGTCTGATGGCATACGGTTAGTGGCAATTTTCAAATCGATCAACTATCTATAATTACTAACATGAATCTTGCACGCAGTTGTTAATGACTGGTCATACTGGAGCTGGGCTCCAGCATCAGCCAACTTCCTACTTTTCTGCAGCGTATGGACCATCCTCGCACTGGCCTACCTCGTCCTTGCGCCACTGCACTTCCCCACCACTGCGCATAAGTTTGGTATCCTAGCCGCTGAGTGCCTCACCATGATCTTCTGGTTTGCTGGTTTCATTGCATTCGCCGTACTTTTGACCGACATTGGGTGTCAGAGATACTGGGGGGTGTGTCGAGCTTCAGAGGCTGCTGTTGTATTTGCTGCTTTTGAGTGGTATGTGTTTGTTTTTACGTTTTTGTGCAATGAGATAGTAAGGAAACAAAGGCTAATGAAGTGAATTTTAGGCTCCTTTTCGCTGCTACTACTATCATGGCCTCAGTCCACGTTTGGCGGACAAGGAATAGCAGCTCTGCTAGACACGACCCCAAGATGGAAGTCCACCCATCAGCATATCCAAGTGTTTGAAGGTGATCTAAGGTCCCTTTGTTGAATTGAGAGATCTGTTTCTGTCAGTTGGTTTGGTTCTTTTCCGGGTTTTGCTTGTGACACGCGAAGATACCCAGAACTAATTTGTGTAACTACTTTTTTTTGGGATGCCGCACTGGAAGTTGTGGAGGATATTATGTGTAACAATGTGATGCGTGGCTAATTTTGTTTGGGATCTTTCTTGTGTTTCCTGTATTTTTATTCTAATATTCATCTCACCCTGTACTTGTTTAGGGACATTCAAAATTGTAGAATAGTCATCCATATAATCCCTATATGAAATCAATGCGATCTACTTATGATACTTATACGCTAAAGTAATACTTTATACGAGGCATACATATTCTTAACTTACGCTGAATTGAGCTTCACTAAACTCGAAGCAGAGAAGTCCTGGTACGCTTTGCATTGCTCTACCTCGAGACTGGGAAATCAATATACTTTCTTGGTTAATAGCCATTTATGGTACTGAAGACTGAAATTACGACTCACTATATATTATAATGTGATCTTCGGCGGTTGGGGTTTAGAAATATTTACCATTTCTATATAATACAAGACTAACCACATAGTTTCATATGTCCTGAGACTTGTTCTACCTTTTATTTCGCGAATAAAACAGAAACCTTGTGAATATATCATATTTTCAAGGGGAAAGGCAGCGCATCCAAATTCGATAAAGCGTTTCTAGTTTTGAAGAGAAGCATTTAATAACCCGCGTATTTACTCCAACTATTAATTCAAACTCCGAAAGTGAACTTTATGTCTCTTCTAGTAGGAACTGTCAACTAGTTATGTCTCTATGGTAGACGTGTCATCATCGAAATCCTTTTAAGGCTTCTGAAGGCACCTAACCGTAGAAAGAGGGATGTTCAGGAGATTCACTAGAGTATGAAGTTGAGTTAAAGGACTTTGAGTGTAAATAGTTCTCACATTCACAAGGCATTTGATTCCAGCCCTGCATAAAAGGTACATTACATTCTGTCCTCCCAAGCCAGAGCTCTCCTCAAAGAGAACTAATAAGATAACGCACCAAGACACAAACAGAGCCCGTAGCAAAGAACAGCACCCCAGCAACATATCAACCCATGCAAGCACACCAAAACCAGCTGACCTCTTCTCCAGCGTCGTTTCTTCACCTGCTCAAATACGCTTTTGCTGCTGCTGCTCACCTCCGACCAACCCACTCGCCGTATTCGTCGCACCTCCAGCGACATTGCCGACACCCTGGGTCGTCTTTCCGGCAGTGTCTCCGAGTCCCTGAGTGGTCTGGCCAACTACGTTTCCTACGCCGTCCGTGGCTTGGCCCGCGACGTTTCCTACGCCGTCAACGGTCTTGCCGACTGCTCCTGTCACGGAGCCGAGAAGGCCGCCTTGTCCGTTCTCCTTGTCGCCGCCGGTCAGAGCGTTGTCGAGTGAGTTGGTGAGGTTTCCTAACAGGCCTGTTAGTCATATTAGCGGCCGAAAAGAACGCTGGGAGTTGTTTGATATAGAAGCGGGTAATTGCAACATACCGGCCATTTTTTATATTTGAAGGGTGTTGAAATCTGATGGGGCTTGATGGGACGCTTTTAACCTTCGATGATGAAAAGTTGTCTTTAAACAGATAGATGTAGATGGAACTCTTTTTTCGTCCCTGGTCTTTATGTATCGAAAGCTTTGCTACCCTTTCCAAAACTTGGAACCAATGAAAGTCTTTTTACTCTTGTCTCCATCCTAATTGGAGCTCCTATCCTCAGTCTTCTGAGATATCAAAGTGCTCTCAGCTATTACATGAGCTACACTAAACTTCCCCACTAGACCCTTGATCTGCGCAACACACCACAGTATCTTGCATAATGTGTCAAGGGTTATGAACGCACTTTTCAGCTCCACAAGGAGTAGAGATCAAGTTTTCTGTGCGTGAAGAAACTTGCTTTTCATGGGAATAAGCTGCGGAGGGGGGGTAGGGAGGAGTAGCTCGACATGAGGGGTCGAGACAGATGCTAGGGTGCAGCCTCCACTGGTCTGCCCTAGTGTGGTCTGTTCCATCCGTAAGGTTGCAGACCATGTGAAGATATTACAGGGAGATAGCTGGAAGAACAAGGAGACGGGGACTGTGGCGAGTGCTGTGGCGTCATTGTTACGAAAGATTTGAAGGAAAAGAGTGGATGAAGTTCAAATCAGGTTTTCCCGGATCGATGATTTGCTGATCATGAAACCTCCACCAAATTTTACAACGTAGGTAACGGTCTATGATGTATATGATAGATATTCCTTGGTTTGCACGGAAGCTGATATTCGTGACGGGATTTGAAGCGATGGGAATGAGTTTTGTTGCAAATCGCAGCGAGCACAATCAGGGAATCACTACATTTGGTTTTGCCGATCCCGTTAATCCAAGGTAGCAAACACCTCTCAGAAATTGTAGTTCGCATGTGAAAGGATAGGAAACATATGGGCCAGGTTGGTTCACAGGAAGCTACCGGATGCAGATTTCTTCGTTTTGATATTGAACCTCTCCTAGCTCTTTCTACTCACATTCCTCAGCTGGCGTTAGTAGACCGTGTTTGTTGTAACCTTTCAGCGCGCAACTTACCATCCGCCACTCTGAGGCCCCATCAGAATCTGGCCAACTGCAGGCGAATAAATGGAATGAATGCAAACAACGCCCCTAGTGAGGCTGGTTGTGAAACCGTTGTATCTCAGAAGCAATTCAGTCGTGATCTTCTCAATGAGTATCACGGCAAAGGTTTCCCATCTTTCTGGACTCCAACAAGTCCATGATCCGCGGGGTTGGCCAGACAACTGCAGACGTCACGCTCTCCAATCACACCCCCTGAAATATTTCAGCTCCGCAACGTAGTATTCCGCGTTGATCAATCCTACGGTAGTCCCCACCCCTGGCCGTTACAACTATCAACGCACCTGGGTGTATCGCCATCACTACGGTAGCCGGAATGTGAATTCCACCCCCCGGTGGAGAATCCTAGGCGCCCCACCGGCCTAGAACCCAACGCGCCCCCCCACCACGGAATTTCGGAATACGTTTCGTATGAGGCCTTTTGAAAAAACAGGGCTTTTTGGGAAATGGCCCAAATTGTGGTTTCCCAAAAGCAATAAGTAAAAACATCTGCGGAGTCTTCCGAGAAAAAGAGGTCAGAGCGGAAATGGAAAGCCCGAGATTTGGGATTCCAATGTTTTGGGAGCATAAGAGAAGATGGGGAGAGGGGGGATTTCGGATTTGCGTTGATTTTTATGCGAGGTTATTGATGAGAAATTTTGGGAGCAGCAGACACAGAGAGAGAGCCCGGTAGGGTGTGGCAGTGTGATGTGTTTCATCTGGGCATACGAGCAACCCAAAGTACAGGCCATAACTTCAATTCTGGACATTCAGAAGAAGGAATGCTTGTTTCTGTGGCTGAGAGGTCATTATACATGAAATCATATTTTGATGACATTGGCAGAGACATGATGAACCAGTTGTCTTCGAACGATGCTGGGATCGGTGCGTATTATGTATAACGGAGGCGTGAGGAGAAACTGGGCAAAATGAGACTTACTCCTTGCACAATTGAAAAATCCGTTAAAAAATAAAAATAAAATAAAAAACACACAACAATGCATGAGGCCGCTTTGGAGCTTCGGAGACGGAGAACTCCCATTGTACTACGTTTTGATGTGAATGAATGCTGGAACTGGTGATATATTTCATATTCCCCTCGATGATTCATAGTATCAACAGATTCCGAGGGAGGTAGCGTGTGGCCTCTTTAGCAGACCACAAAACTCCATGTTATAGATACGCCATCATGCAATTCCACCAGAGCGCCATCAGTATGAATCGAAATAGTAGGTCCGGCCGCGCACATGAATCAAACGCCAACTACCTTATTCTCTGCACAGAAACGTTAGCAACCACCAAATCCTCATTCTGGTTTTTCGTGTTTTCTTCCACTCACAAGAATGTAATTGTAATATCCCCTTTAATCTTCGCCTTCAGCATAATCTCCAACTCCAAATTAAGATCTAGTCGAATCTGAACCGGCTTCCTCTTGTCCTCCTCCGTCTCACCCTCTTCTCCACTTTCGTCCTCCTCACTGCCTTCACCACTACTACGTTCTTCCTCTGCTTCTCTTTCCCTCTCCTTCTTCTTCTTCTTCTTCCCACCCTTTGATTTAGATTTCACCTTGGACTTCTCCTCCGGCCGCTCAACGCTAACCGCGATCGGCGGCTTCCTTCTCCCCCCCTTGGGCCTCTCAATGCTCATCGAGGTAATACCTGTGGATCTGCTGCGAGCAGGCCGTCTGGCCTGCTTCTTCTCCCTAGTCCCTTTCGATCGCGAGCCACGCGCATTCTTCAAGGCGTCGGCGTCGTAATCACCATCATCTCCATGCCTCTCAGTTTCGGGGGGAGGAGCAAGCAGAGGGGAGGTGGGAGCTTGTTCCCCATCTTCTGCACCAGATTCATCATCATTATCATCATCTTCTTCCTCCTCCTCCTCCTGTTCGGGTTGCGCTTGGCTGCGGCGCGAAGTTGGGAGTTCGAATTCGGACACTGATTGTAGACGCTGTGCGGGCCTTTCTAGCTGCTTTTGTTTTCGTCCACCGCGCGGGTGGCGTCGCCGTTGTTGCTGCTGCGAATCTGCGGATAAAGCGTCGGAGTAATCATCTTCATCGACGTGGCTGTCTCGACTGTCGTGGGATTGTGGAGGTGTGGGAAGTTGGCTGAGGGAGTTTGGCTCTGATTCAGGGACCAGCGCATTAGTATTATTGGAGGAAGGTTCCTCATCGTCATCGTTGGACGTTTTGCTGTTCATTTTTGGTGATGCTGGAGGACATGGAGCTCTTGCGAGTCCGACGGTGGACTCAGAGCTGGGTGGAGGCATAGTCGTCGAGTTCGAAGTGAGAGAATATTGACATACTGGATGCTAACTTAACCTAACGAAGGCAGGTTTGGTTGGCATTCCAATCACCGACCGCGGAACTGCGACATGAAGCATTCAAGCATTCAAGCCTGCACTCGATCGTTGTATCGATGTCACCTACGCCACCCTACGTAATCAT
>NXFV01000929.1:0-14971 GCA_002803225.1 Gamarada debralockiae | reverse complement strand
GTTTCTCGAGATCTGGTTGTTCCACCGGAAGCTTGGGCTTCTTCTTCTTGACACTGTCGACCGTATCTTGAAGCTGGTCGACTTGCTCTGGTTTCTCGAGATCTGGTTGTTCCACTGGAAGCTTGGGCTTCTTCTTGACACTGTCGACCTTATCTTGAAGCTGGCCAACTTGTTCTGGTTTCTCAAGATCTGGTTGTTCCACCGGAAGCTTAGGCTTCTTGACACTGTCGACCGTATCTTGAAGCTGGTCGACTTGCTCTGGTTGTTCTACCGGAAGCTTGGGCTTCTTCTTCTTGACACTGTCGACCTTATCTTGAAGCTGGCCAACTTGTTCTGGTTTCTCGAGGTCTGGTTGTTCTACCGGAAGCTTAGGCTTCTTCTTCTTGATACTGTCGGCCTTATCTTGAAGCTGGCCAACTTGTTCTGGTTTCTCGAGGTCTGGTTGTTCCACCGGAAGCTTGGGCTTCTTCTTCTTGACACTGTCGACCTTATCTTGAAGCTGGTCGACTTGTTCTGGTTTCTCGAGGTCTGGTTGTTCTACCGGAAGTTTAGGCTTCTTCTTCTTTACTGAATCGGTCAGGCCTTGAGCCTGGTCGGGGATTTGGGGCTTCTCGTCCAGCTGCGCAGGCAAGGCAGGCTTCTTTTTCTTGATCATCTTCTTCGCGCTGTCGGTGGGAGACTTGAGTTCAGGCGGGGGCGCGGTGGTTGGTGTCTCGGGGACTTGGTCGCTAACTTGCTTTGGCGTCTTCTGCCGTACTTGCGACGAGGTGTCCTTAGCCGCGGAATCGGCCTTGGATTTGACATCGTCAGTGTGTGGTGTCTTTGGAATCTTCTTCTTGATCGGTTTGGTCGCTTGCTCTGGTGTTTTAGGTACGTTTGGGGTGGAAGGAAGCTTTTTGCTGGGGCTTGACGATGTAGGAACAGGGCTCTTGTCAATTGACTTTGGCGTCGAGAGGGATTTCGGCGTGGACATTTTGTGTCTGTTGTGAGGTGATTGTGGATCTGTCCAGTAAACTAAAAGTGCGATAGCTTTCAAAGAGTACCATAAGAGAGCCAAGTAGAGAGTGTTCTCGAAAATTACCATGGATATCTTGTACCAAGCATAAAGTAAAAAGAAATGAAGTGAGCATGTATGCCATGATGTAAGACGCCAGTAAGTGGTCAAATTCCGGAACACCCTTCCTTCCTTGGGGGCTGGACAGAGGAGTGGCGTAATGCTGTAACGGGCGTTGGTGATGTGCGGGAGAAAGTTGGCCGAATCGAGAGCTTCTTCCCTGCTTCTGCTGTTCAGACAAGCTGCCCTACGGTAGCAACCCCCGCATGTGAAAATCTTAGCGTCGCTAAATCCTGCCCTTCGATTCTGAGCTCACCCCTTCTGTGCTAGAGACACCCCCCTTCCCCATGAGCCACATTGCAAATCCTCAACGCCCGTTTCCATTTCTCCACCGTGCCATCCCTGGGCATAGCAGCCACATACGTGGCGTGGCGTGGCGTGGCGTCACTTTCCCCACCTCTTCCTCCCGTCTTTTCGGGATCACCAGTTTGGCAGAGACAGGGTTGTACGCACTCCTTTAGCTACCTAGCTCGTTGATCTCGATCATCGCAAATGCTTGTATTGCGTCAATTTCAGCAGCATCATCCATGAAACAAACGATCAGAATTCCCCAACCACATCCCAAAAGCCTGATATTTCCCTTGCAAACTCGGTGGTTGTTCAGATGCAACGGCGCCCCGCCGCTTACCTTTCGGCCAGGATCATAAATCCATCATGGATGACTCCAACTGTCGATCTGTGGCTAGTGCAACAGGTTCCAGCCTCGCCTCTCTTACGAAGTGTGAATGTAAGAGGATGAGAAACCTGATATTTTCCCTGCACGATCATCTCTGCGTCATGCAACAGCTGCCCCTCAGTTCCTTCTTCCTGCTTCTCCTGCGCAGGTGCGGGACATCTCAGCTCTCCACGGTGCCGAGCTCTGAGTCTCTGGCTGATAGTGTGTACTCCGTATGATGTAAGAAGTGTTTTGTCCCTAGCATCATGAAGCTCCCCGCCTTGTCATAGATGGTAGAATCCCATCATGACGTATTTTCGGGCATGGTATGTCTCTTTTCGACGCGATCAAGATATTGTCGCGCTCCATAAAAGAAATTACAACCGAGGAAGGCAATGATAAAATTCAATGCTACTGTTTCTTTTCGTAGTAAATGTCCAAAACCACAACCACTGAATTACTTTTGGTCAAAACACGTACAACAGAATCTATTTCCCCAAAATATCAATCCCCAAACTCATCTGTTAAAAATATGCCGAACTTGACGGAACCACAAGCGGCGGAGACCCCGTCTCCGCAGACGAAGAAGAAGGTTCCTGGGGCTGCTGACACTGTGATGTCAAATAGTGTCCAGAGTCGTGATGCTGAGAGTGAAGCGACAAACGGGACAGAAGAAGACGGCCAGACTGAGACTGCCGAGGGAGTCACTGCCCCTATTGAAGGAGGCGAAGGAGGCGAAGGAGGTGAAGGAGACGAAGGAGGCGAAGGGGGTGAAGGGGGTGAAGAAGGCGAAGGAGGCGAAGAAGAAGGCCCCGAAGTCGTTCCAGTCGGCCGCGTAGATGAGCAGGGCCAGGTCGTTGACGACTCAGGAAATGTTGTGGGAAAGGTGGAAGGAGATGTCCCAGAAGGCAGCCTGGTTGATACCGAAGGCGATGTTCTCGATGCCGAGGGGAATGTGATCGGAAAAGCTGATGTTGAAGATGCTGCCAAAGGAGTTGAAGGAGCCGCTGAAGAAGCGAAGGAAGGAGTTGAAGGTGCTGCAGGAGAAGCTGGAGAAGCAAAGGACGGTATCGAGAAGCCTGAGCTCGCAGGCCCATTTGAAGTTCAAGAGAATAGAGAAGTCACCAATGCGGCTGGCGTTCCCATTGGGACGCTAGCAGAAGGTGATCCTCAAGATCTAGTTGGTCGATCAATTAAGGAGATTGATGACGAGGGTCACCTGAAAGCCGAGAGTGGGTCAACCATTGGCAAGGTAGAATTGAACCCGGAAATTGTCGATAAAGGCCAGGAGGCTGCAGGAGAACTTGGTGACCAAGCCCCTACTGAGCAGGGTGAAGCGGTAGGAGGGCTGAGCGAAGCAGGTACCGGCGAGCTTGAGGAGAAACCAAAGCCAGACATATCACTCTTGGAAGGAATGACAGTCAACAAGTTGGGCAAGGTCGTCAAAGAAGACGTAAGTGTAAACTCTTACCACAATTCTATCTCACCATTTTCACCGAACGTGTTTCCTCGTACAGAATTTGCTAACATATATTTCTCACAGGGAACACCTATCGGCCAACTAGTCGAAGGCGATCCCAAGAAACTCGCAGGAAAGAAAGTCGACGCCGAAGGAAAAATCTGGAACGACGCCGGCAAAGTCATTGGACGCGCCGAGGTACTGCCAGAAGCAGTTGAAGGAGAGCTATCTGCACCATTCGAAGATTTCCCTGACGCCGTCGTCAATGCGAAAGGTGACGTCATATTCGAAAACCGCGTCGTTGGTAAAGTCATTGAAGGTGATCCAAAGAAGCTTGAAGGAAAGAAAGTAAGACTTCCAACGTTCCTTCTCACTCTTACTGGCTATGGAAATGTGTTAACCAGCATCACAGGTCGACGCAGATGGTGACATCCTTGACAAGCACGGCAACACACTGGGCAAGGCCGAGAGATTCCAGGAAGAAGAGCCAGAGCCAGAACCGGAGCCTGAGGCCGAAGACCTTTCAGAACTCGAAGGCAAGAAAGTAAACAAAGCTGGCAACGTCGTTGACGATAATGGCAAGCTGATCGGTCGCGTCGTGACTGGCGATTTGTCGAAGCTTATCGGCAGAAAATGCAACGCTGAAGGCAAGATCTTTTCCGATTCAGGAAAGGTCATCGGTACCGCAGAGCTCATCCCTGTTGATGATAGGGATGAAGTTTCCGGTGCGCCGTTCGAGGACTTCCCTGATGCTGTTGTAGACTCCAAGGGCAATGTTCTTTTCGAGGGCCAGATTGTTGGGAAGTTGATTGAGGGTGATGCTAAGAAGCTTGCGGGAAAGAAGGTCGATAAGGATGGAGATGTTGTGGATAGGATTGGCAATGTCCTAGGCAAGGCTGAACGCTGGACTGAGCCTGAGCCTGAGCCTGAGACAACTGACATGTCGGCGTTGGCTGGCAAGCGAGTGAGTATTTTCTATCACAACGTCCCATTCTTCAAAGTACTGATTATATTCACTTAGGTCAACAAACTTGGCAACGTTGTCGACTCAAGCGGCCAAATCTACGGCCGTCTAGTCTCTGGGGACCCCAAGAAGCTCGCCGGCAAGATGTGCGATAAGGACGGCAACGTCAGGAACGAAATGGGTGATATTATCGGTAAAGCTGAGCTCGTCCCTGAAGCCGAGCGCGAAGGTGAAAAGACGGGCCCGTTTGCCGACTTTGACAACCCAACTGTCACCAAAGACGGCAAGGTCGCGGACGCCAGGGGTACAATCATCGGACGCCTCATTCAAGGTGATGCTAAGATGTTGTTTGGCAAGCCTGTCGATAATGATGGTGATATTCTTGATAAGAATGGAAATGTTCTTGGTAAGGCCGAGCGGTGGGAAGAAGAGGAGAAAGAGATCTCGAAACACCCTGCAGCAGGACGTAAAGTCAACAAAAAGGGTGAAGTCGTGGATGAGAACGGCGACATCATTGCCAAATTGACTGATGGCGATATCCAGAAGTGTGCTGGCAAGGAAATTGATAACGACGGTGACGTTAGAGATCAGAAGGGCATGGTTGTAGGCCATGTCACTCTCCTCGAGGACATCCCCGAACCAGAACCAGAACCAGAACCAGAAGAGCCCAAGGAGTCCGAAGAGGAAATCGAAAAGCGCAAGCAGCTCGAGCAAGACAGGAAGCTCGCGGGTCAATTGGCTGCTTGTATTGAGCAAACGATCGACAAGATCAAGCCCATCCTGAAGATGATCACAGACGTAAGTACCTATCCTTCTATCACGTGCAGCAAAGCCTAACATGCACGCAGGCAATCGACGCTGCTGAGCGCCAACCCAAAGAAGAACTCGACGAGCAAAAACTCGTTGACACCGTCAAGCCCCTCCTGGAAGAAGGCGGCCAAATCCTGCAAGAATGTAACGGCGCGATCCGTGCCCTCGATCCTGATGGACGTATTCAAACGAATGCCAAACACAAGACTGCATCGCGTGAAGCTACGCCTGAAGAGTACCATCTCGCAGACGTGCTAAAGGAACTGACTGGATCGATTATGCAGACTATTGATGCAGCAAAGAAGAAGATTGCTGGCATGCCACATGCGAAAAAGGAACTCAATCCGCTATGGGGTCTCTTGGCCGAGCCATTGGGTCAGATCATTGCTGGTGTCGGGTTGCTGCTTAGTGGTGTTTTGAGTTTGGTGGGGAAACTGCTTAGTGGACTTGGCCTGGGTGGACTGTTAGATAATTTGCTGGGTGGTCTTGGGCTCAAGAGCATATTGGAAGGACTTGGCTTGGGGATGGTCACTAAGGCTTTGACTGGCAAGAAGTAGGAGATTGGATCTTGTTGGGTTCAAATTGATTTTGACGGCATTTCTCTGTATTAATTGATTGGTTGGGTGGGATCTAGTTTTGTCGAGTAAATCTCACGCTACGGACCGACAGAGCCACGCGCTAGTTTCCAACTCATGACGAAGTACCTCAGGCTTTCAACATTATGAGACTGATGTATCAGATGAGCTGCCATCAGGAACACCTCGGAAATTCGGCCGCTAGTTTCCGACTTTAGCGGGCCAATCAGGTCGCTCTCAATTTTCAAAAAGAGGTCAAATTAACTATATACCATAATATATCTTCCAACAACTACTCTCTTTACACAGCGCAACATCGCATTGCCTACAGCTATAGTGCGTACTCCTCCTGACTGATTCTCGTTTCTTATTGGCTGCAATCGCTGCTAGTACAACCCTCTTTTGTAGCCGATCTTAGAACCTCAATCCCTTACAACACACGCAGTCTTTCCGAGTAGGCCTCTTAATCAAAGTATGCTCCTTGACCGGCACTTCTTCAGCGTCTACAGACATATGAGAAACTCTCCTCTTTGGAGACACTTCAACAGCTTAAGCCTTGGCTAGAAGGGCCTTAATAATACTCTTCCGGAAGTCTTGCTAAGATCGAAAAGATATATTCCGAGGACTATCAACTTCGCTATAAAGTACTAGCAAGTACGTATTAACAAGTACTACGCGTAGAAGCCAGTGCTCTATGGCCTGGTAGCCTCCTCTACGGACAGCTCTTAGCCCTGCATTTGTAGTCGCCATGTAATCAAATTAATCAACTTATAACATATTAAAGTTATACTCATCAAAAACCTTAGGAATTCGAAGCTCTTTAGTTGGGTGATCTCCAAAGGGAATACGTACTGTCTTCGCCTTCGATAATGTCTCTTTTGGGCGCTTCCGAATACGTATAACTGTCTCATTCCCATCCATAGTAGTAGATATCATCAATACAAATACATTGTCTTTCTAATCAATCTGTGCTACTAAACCATTGGCTATACACATTGAGTATGTTGTCCCCTATAGTATAGTGTCGTTTGCGTCTGATTTCTTGAGCTCGACTAGCTCAGCAAGTACTCCAGAGTTGGCCCTACACGTGCCAGTAGCTCCATAGCCTCTCTTGTATAGTAGCTCAAAGAACCTTATAGTGTGGCAGGGAAATGTGTCTGGAAAGTTGTTGTTGCCTTACTTTTCAGATTTTTAGTGGGTCTTACAATTGTAAGAACCTCGCTTAGCTAGTTTCGTCACGTGTCAGCGGGGATAAATAGCCTTCGCAGCTAGAGTAGTACTTAGATAACATCGTAATTATATATCTCGTTTTTTTTATATATATTCTGTAGTATATTCGAGTACTATGACTTTCGTTTTACGTCGTTAGTTTTCGTTTTAGTTTTATCCCTTACTGAGAGCACGTGCGATATACAGTGTAATCAGGAAGCGCTTATACTTGTATTTCGCCCCTCTATATTTAGTGACCTATATAGAGAGGATTTCATTGCAGTTAAGTAAGGCTATTTGTACTCTTAGTAAGAGATACTTTAATTGTTATTTGCCTTGTTTGCTTGTTTCTTATCTTAGCTAGTACGCGAAGTATTCTGGAATAATTTGATATATATCAAATTACAACCTTAGGTCTTATTATACTATTAGTTATTAGGCTTAGACTTGCTTTAATTTATAACTTTATTAATATTAGATCTTAGGTACTATTATTAGTATACAGGAGAGGTTTTTAGCTTAGTCAAGATATATTTAAGACTTATAGTTATAAGTAGAAGTTATAGAGGCCCTAGTAGGCTAATAGCTAAACCTAATTCAGGAAAAAGAAGAGGTTAGCTAAAGGAAAGAATTGAATTTCTAGGGAATAAGATATTAGAAAGTATAAATCCCAAAGCTATTATAAAGAGAAGAAATTAAATAAGATAGTCTGTACTGCCCGCTAAGTAGATTATAATGTCTTTAGAAGTAAAGTATAGATAGAAGGAAGTTTAAGAGCTAGGAAATAAAGTTATTATAGGATTTTATCTTTCGATTCTCTTAATTCTTTGTCTAATTACAGGATTCCTGCCCTTAAGAGCGTTTCTCCTATATTAAAGAGCTATACTATTAGGAAATAAGGCTTATAGATATAAGTTCGAGTATAGGTCTAAGTAATATTCCTAGACTTAGGAGGGGAAGGTATTAAAAGGTATATTAAAAGGGAATAGAATCCCGTGTCTAGAAGATTAAAAAAGATATATTATTAGACTTTAGTTATACAGATAATTAATAAATCGTAAGCCTTTATCCTTAAAAAGAAAATCGTCTAATAATAGTTACGAACGAGTAGTATTAAACCTATTATCTTTATAGGCCTTCTTTTCTTTGGTTTTAGTTAATATACTATTATTAAGTAGTATTTCGGAAGGCAAGAAATAATAGTAATAGTTAAGAAATTAATAAAACCTATGAGAATAATAGTAATTTAACCCTCCTATATTAAGTAAATTATTACTCGAAATATCTTCTAATAAACCTATAGATAATATTATTATATTATATACAGTAATACTAACTCCTGCCTCTGCCAGTCTTGTCTTTAATAGATAGGGAGCTACTTACTAGGTTAATAATATTCTTACCTTCTTTAAAGATTAGAACTATATTAGAAAAGATAAATATAAGTATATTCTTCGCTATATTAATATTACCCTTCGCGATAATATTAAGGCTATACCGGAATATACTAATAAGCCGTTCGATAAGAAGGTCTTCTTTACTATATTAAAGAAGAAGTATTATGACTATAATAATAATTATACAAAGTATATTCGCCCTTTCCTTAATATATTAGTCTTATTTACTTAATATAAGTAAATTAAACTAAAAGACTTTATTGAATTATTCTATTAAGTCTCTATTAATCTTAAGAAGAAAAAGCTTCTTAATAATATCAAGAGAGCGAATCTCTTCCTCTATACTCTATCTAATTATATTCGTTCTAAAATTATTAAGAAGTATAATATAGACTAAGATAATAAGACTACTCTAGTATACAAAAAATTCTATAGGACAGCCCTTAGAGTCTATAAATCCAATAAAGTTATTAATTAGTATAAGGAAAATTATAACCCTATTATATTAAGTTTTAAGATTAGCGCTATAAATAATATTATTAAGACCTTAGCTACTAATAAGAACGCTATACTAGCTAGTACTAAGTCTCGCTCTATTTAGTCTTACTTAGTTCCTCCTAATACCTTTGTACCTATTCTTATCTTAAATAGAATGTTTTTAGCTAATTATAATTTCTATAAGAGTTATTACTAAACTAAAGCTTTAGATACAAAACCTTAGGACCCTTTAGATAATCTAGCTTAGTAACTAGAGGAGCTTAAAATCACTTAGACTAATATAATATAAGATATCGGGAAAGAAATTAGCTAAGAACTTTGTATAGTACTTACTTAAAATAATTCTAGATTCGAAAATTAAGGATTTTATTAAGGTAGGCATTAGAATAGTAGCTTTTAAGGTAAACGCAGACCTAGATTCAATTAATGATTATATAATGTACCTTAGTACTCCTAGGACTCTTAAGTTAACTAGAATCTTCTAGTTAATAGTATAGTTAATATATCTACTATATATAGTATCTTTAGTAGTAGAAACAGGTATAACGGAAATTCAAGACCTAACTATTACGCCTACTATAATATTAATAAGAATAATAACCTAGAATAGTACTCTTATAGATATTTAGATTAGTGCCTATAGCTTTAAGAGCTTATCTAGAGTAAAGTCTATTATAGGAACTTTAATAGAAAACTCTGCCTTAGACTCTAGAGAGAAGGTACTAAAGAAATTGTATTCTATTATAATATACCTTAGGTTTAGTAGATTATTTCAAAGACTAGAGGAACTCGATACGATCTTAATATTACTTATTAAGCTAATAATATCTAAGTAGAGCAAGATTAGGAATAAGAAGCTATCTATACCTAAGCTAATATAAATACTACTAGAGCTAATATTATTCTAACTCAAAGTATTATAAAGTATTTAAATACCCTAGGAATTCTAATTCAATATTACTCTATTATAGATAATAAGAGCTAAGATATTAATAACTTTCTTAAAGAAAGGATCTATATATATTTAATAGGAGTAAACTCTAACCTTAATAACTAGACTATAGTCATTACTAATATCTCCTAGACCTACTCTAAGGCTAAACTAGCTGCTTTAAATAACTCTATTATTTAATTTAAAGTTATTAAAGCTCTTAACTAGAGCGAGGTATAAAAAAATAAGATTAAGCTCCGTAAGAAAGCAAAGGCAGAAGCTAAGTTTACTCGGCCTAAGACAAGATAACCTTCTGCTTATATACCTAATAACTTTCCTAAATCGGATAATATAAGCCTTAATAAGTTAGTTAAGGAAATTCTAAGGCTTAATCTTTCTTAAAAGACTAATATTATATAATCTCTTAAGAAATTTAATTGAATTTTACTAGATATTCTTACTAGAGATAGACCTTAGTACAAAATTAAGCTTACAGTATACTAACCTAAGAAGTCTAAAGGATACAAGGACTTAATTACTTAGTTAGGAAGTAAGTACTCTATAGAAGCTATTTAATAAAAACTCCTTACTAATCTAGTTTAATACTAAGAACTATTTAATATCACTAATACTACTCGAGTAACTTTGAGATCTCTTATTAAAGAACAACTTATTAAGAAGAAAGTTGTTATTAATATCTAGTCTATTAGTTTGGATAGTTTTACGACTCGAGAATAGATTATAGTAACTTCTAAGTTACTAGTAAATATCATAGGTCCTACAGATATAGCTACTAAAACTACAATACTTAATACTAGGGCTAAGGCTAATATAATATTGTATAAACTCGCTAAGTAACTCGGATATCTTATTTTAAGTATAGAATACTTTAAGCTTAAGACTATATTTAAATAGATCCTTTAATTTACTAGAATAGCTAAAGTAAAAGTTAAGATCGAATATAAAGTTAGATATATTACTATCTTTTTCTTGGTTTGAGAAGCTAAGGGACAGACTTTACTAATAATTCTTCTTAGATAATCTTTTACTTAAGCTATAAGAATAACTTTCGAATATAGAGACTATAGTTCTATAGATACTATATTCTATAACCCTTGAGACTATCAAACTTATATAGTTTTAGTTATTCCTCTAGTTAAGAAGTCGATTCGTTCTTAGTAAAATCATTACGCCTATATTAAGGATAATAGCTCTAAGGAGGAAAACTAGCTACTAGTACTTTGTTCTAGAATTATACTAGTATATTAGAAGGAAACTAGAGATTAGTTAAAGTTAATAGTCTTAGTTATAATTGTTTTTGTATTTTAGACAGTGTTTAAGATAGAGACTTAATAGATAAGAAGGTAATTTCTTTGGGTAAAGTATATAAAGGGAAATTATATAAAAGAATAGGTCTTATAATTATAAGAACTAAAATTAACTAATTAGAATACTTAGATAAAAGTCAAGTGACTTTAATAAATCTAAATATTATACCTTATCCTTATCTTTCTGCTTTTACTAATATAATCATTGATTTTGTATTTAATAAGGAAGCTCAAGTTACTTTTAAGGAGGACAATTTACTAAATAAGATACACAAGACGCTAGAAAGAATATATCTAGAATTTAGATTTTCAAGAATAGTTAATAATATTTTAGTATAATTTCGTTTAGATCTATTAGTAGACTAAATACAACGAGTAAGCTAAGGAAAGTCAAAGGCCTAGGTAGAAATAATAAAGATAAAGGAAGTTCTAAGAGATATAAAAAGAGAGTTAAGACTAATAAAGGAATAAGTTCTAAACTAGATTAGTATTAGTATAGTATACAAACCTAAAGCTAAGAAGATTTGGCTAGTTAATAAGAATAATAGTATAAGAGGTACCCCTAGAGGAAAACTAGACTAGTACAAACGCTCTTTTGTAAGAGATACTCCTTAGGAGTATATTAGCTAATTTAAAGATTATCTATTATTCTAAAGAGTAGTAATTCTATAAGGATCTTAGTTAATACTTGAATAGATTAAGGAACTTAATATTAGGAATTAACTCTAGCTAAGAGAATAAGATATACTAGTTAAGATATTAGTTAACTATAAAGTAGCTATTACATTCAATTAGACTAAAAGTTCCTAGATCTATAAAGACATTAGCTCTTTAATTATTATTAAGATAATAGAGTATAAAGTATAGTAGGAGCTAAATTTCCTTATTTTAAAAGCTCTTATTTTAGCTATTCTTGAAATCTTATAGGATTATCTTAAACGTAGGGTCCTTAAATATTATAATAGGCTATATTAGAATCCGTGGTTTTTAGTTACTAAAAAGACTCCTGGGATATATCGACTTATTAATATTATAATAAAGCTTAATTTAGTGATACTAAGGGATATAAACTTACCTCCTTTAGTAGACGAGTTTTCTAAGGAATTTACTAGGTACATAGTTACTTTATTAATTGATTTCTTTTTTAGGTATAACTAACTTATCCTTATACTTAAATATAGGGATATAACTGCCTTTACGACCTTACTTAGACTACTTCAGATGACTACCTTGCCTTAGAGAGTAATAAATTCAATTGCGTAGTTTATATGAGTAGTAATATGTATTCTTAACGACCTTTTCCCTTATATTACTATACTGTTTTTAGATAATATCGGAGTTAAGAGTCCGTATACTACCTATAATAATAAGGAGACTTTTCCTAGAGTTCAGAGGTTCGTTTATAAGTATATCTAGAACCTTAACAAAACTATAGATTAGATCGAGTATACAAGAGCTTATATTAGAGCTAAATCTTAGTTTTATTATAATAGAATAAACGTTATTAAGTTTATCTATAGATATAACAGTCGAACTCTTTTAACCTCTAAGGTTATTAAGATTCTTAAATAGCTATCTTATTAGAATATTACTAAAAGTAAATCCTTTATTAAAGTCTATATTTATTATCGAATCTAGATCAAGGGCTTTATTATTATCACAGCCCTAATTTACTATTTGTTTAGGAATAGTATTAAGTAGAGCTAGAGTATTAAATAAGACTAGGCTATAGACGCTCTTAAGATAGTACTTACTATAGTACCTATATTATATAAGATTTAATATAAACTAGGATATAGCGAGATCTATATTAAAGTAGATATAAGCCTTGAAAGTTAAGGAGGAGTTATAGGATAATTCAATAAAGATAGTAATTAAAGAGTTTCTTAATATAAGAGTAGGCTTTAGAATAAGGCTAAATATAATTATAATACTACTAAGAGGGAGTATAAGGGAGTCCTTAAGTGCCTTAAAAGACTCTAATATTAGCTATATAGGGTTTACTTTATCCTAGAAACTAATACAAAAGTTCTTATTATCTAGCTTAACTATACTACTATTGACCTCCCTAGATCCCTTATTACCTAATAGATTACATAGATTTAGAATTTTGACTTCAAGGTCTATTATATTAAGGGTATAACCTATACTATAATAGACAGGCTTTCTTGATAGCTACAGATAGATTCTAATAGTCTAAATAACTTATACAAAAGAGATATTAACAATTAAATTGCTATAGAGCTAGACTACCTTAGAATATTAGCTTCGTTTATTAAAGAGAATAATAAAAACAATAATTAAGCCTTAGAAACTAGACTCGATCTTATATTAGAAAATCTATTAATAGACGATTTTTCCGAATACTTATAAAACCTTACTCGATTCCTAATAATCTTAAAGAAACCTATTAGTATATCTTAAGTTAAGTTTCATGCCCTTAAAAGAGAAGCTACTAAGTATAATATTCAAGATCAATAGCTATAGAGAAATACAACTAAGGCCTTTTCTCTAAGACTAGTAATAGATTTAAATAAATATTAAGTAGAACTACTTAAAGCTCTCTATAATGAAATTAAGTACTAAGGAAGAGAGAGTATATATACTTAATTAGCTACTCAATACTTTTAGAACAGAATATACCTTAATATTAAGAAGTACATAGCTAGTTATATAAAATACTAGTTCAAGTCAAAAACCTATCTAAAGAAAGCTCTTTTCTTAACCTAAGCTAGCTAGTTATTTATAGATCTTATTATTAATATTATATACTCTCCTAATACTAAAGAATATACTAGACTTATTATATACTATAATAAACTCTCTAGATAGCCTAAAGCCTAATCTCTTTACATTATTACTACTAAGGTAGTTATTAACTTTATCTAGTAAGATATTATATACTAATATAGACTTTTTAAATAAATAACTATTAATAGTAGAGCTAAGTTTAAGAAGGAAGTTATTAAACTTCTTCGAAAGTACAAAGTCAAACGGGTCTAGATTTTAGCCTATAATACTTAAGCGAATAGTAAGAGTAAAGGGGGATATAAACTAATTCTTAATACTCTTATAATCTTTACTACTAGTAAGAAAGATAAATAACCTTAGTATCTTTATATTATGTTGTTCGCTAAGTATACCTTGATTTATAAGCTAATTAGATATATACTCTTCTACCTAGTATATAGTTATAAAGTTATACTACTAATTAAGACAAAATATTTAACTTAGAGAACCCTTAGATAGAATAATATTTGTATATATAAGGAGCTATTAGTAGTTCGCACGCGATAACTCTAAATAAGAGATAAAGATATCCTAAAATCAATAGCTAGATAGACTTAAAAACATTAAGAAGAATAAGAATATTAAGACAAGACTTATAATATCTAAAAGGAACCTATTAATATAGAAGATACTATTCTTTATTATAATATCTTTACTATTAATCGGGATAAGTCAAAGGCTACGAAGCTTAATTAGAGATAGCTTAGACTATACTAAGTTATAACTATAGATAGTATAAAGGGTATATATATATTAAAGGATATAAATAAAGCTAATATAAAAGGAATCTTTTCTAAGAACTAACTTAAGAAGTTTATTAAACGGGATTAGTATTTTCGAGCTTCGGATAAGGAGGTAGTAGATATTGCAGAGGAAGAGTATTAAGTTATAGTTAAGAAAGAAGCTTAAGAACTAGCTATAGAGAAAGTAAAAGCTAGTATATTAAAAGAGAAAGTCGAAGGGATTAAAAAGGAGATAAAAGTAGATAGGCTATTAGAATAGGAACGAAGAGTAATAGTTTAATTACCTAGAATATTAGATTATAGGAAAGAGTAATATATCCAATTCACTAAAGATTAGGAGGATAAGGAAGTCAACTAATAAGCTAGTAAGATTTCCTTAAACCTATTATCTTATTAATACTTTTTTCTTAAATAAAGTATAAATAGGTCTCTTTTTTCCTTTCTTTTCTTTCCTTTAATAATTATTATTTATATAAAGTATTACTATATAAGTATAGA
>NXFV01000926.1:0-102196 GCA_002803225.1 Gamarada debralockiae | reverse complement strand
GCACGTGCGACACACAGCGCAATCGGGAAGCGCTTATACTCGCATTTCGCCCCTCCACAATAGAGGTAAAGAGATTATCAACAAACAATTGATAGCCTTTCCTTGGTAATCTTTCAACTAATAAGAGAGCAACTACTTGTGTTTTGTTCCCGCCTTTCCCTTCACGAATAGTCCCACCTAGCTCACGTGGTGTTTTCACTCCAACTAGGCCATTTCCATCACTAGGAGTATGCCAATTCCATACTAATAGGAAGCCGCGATTAGCAGCACACCAAGACTTGAAACCAGTAGGCGTAGGCTTATTTGGTATTGTTGTAGCTTCAGATACATTGCCTTCAAATGCTATCATAGCTTCATCGATCGAAATATCACGCCCTGGCTTCCATAATTGGAGATTGACTCTCTGGATGTGTTAGCTAAGTATTTCTACCTAAATATATCATTAGTTTTTAAATATATAATTAAGGGTTATTTTTTTTAATTTACCTTTGAATATGGCCCTTTATTATCTGGTCCATGTACCCGGAACCTCATATGGAGCTCTTGGAATCGATTTCTCGACATATGCTTAGTAATAGGGTGAGATGGAGCCATTTCACTTGTATTCCAATAGTTGATAATCTCATTATCGACATGGAGAGTCATATATATTCGAATCGCAAGGTAGGTATAGATTTCGGCTGGGTGGGTTGGATACTAATTGTGAGCACGTGAGTGCTTTTTTGAGGGTTCTTTAGGGGCCCTAAAGTATCGATTTGTATGGCGCACGATCTGGTCGATAATATCTGGTGTATAATACATTTCAAATAAAGAGATAGGGTCGTCTGGAGAGACGTCATTAGGAAGGGTAATTTCGAAGTCAAAATTAGGTAAAGTCATAGGTTTGAACACTGAACCCTTGTTCAAAAGCGGGGGAGCATTAGGGCGCTTTGTTCCCTTATCCGTAGGGTCATTTTTCGTGCTTTCAGACATCGTAAAAGGTGTGTTTTGGGTGAGATATTATTGATTTAAGATGGTTGTTTACATTTTATGTTTACATCCGGATTTTCGTGTTCCTCCGGAAAAAATATTTTTCCGCTCCGAAAAAGAGGTGTTCCTGATGGCAGTTAAGATGATAGCTCAATCATCAGTGAGAACACATTAATTGAAGTCCTAAAAACTGGAGATCTATTAGTCCGCGACAGTGCCATCTCGTTCTTAAGAGATCAACTCTTTCTCTGGAGAGGAATGTGGGATCCGTAAGATCTACGGGCACCATCCAACGAAGACTCGACTGCTGACTATTTTGTGAAGATATCACACAGCGTCAGTGTTCTGGAGGAACGAACCAATATAGATCATCTTTGTATGCTCCTCCACTGAATTCTCCAGTATCAGTACTACGTTGGGATGGTTGACGAGAGAGAAGTCCAAGATACAAAACAGCCCGGGGTTGGGGCCGCTACGTATAGGATAGAGTTCCTCTTGGAGCGTTTATACCCCGAGGATTTGGGGTCTCATCGAAAAGAAAGACAGACGAAAATAGCTCTTGCACAGGCAAAACTACCTTAGAAAGCAGCTAACAAAACTATCAGGCTATTTCGGGCTTGGCTTCCTCCTCCTGGCTGTGAGAGGCACTAGGGCGCGCTTTGTATCCAAACAGATTATCGCCAGCTCACAGTTTAATTGCAACAACGTAGAGTTTTCAGATAACGAGGTCATCGCGCTTGTATGCTATGTTCTAATGCCTTTATCAACGTTCGCTCGGTTTGACTAAGAAGTGCACCGCGTGAAACTCCTTGAAGTTTTCTCGGAGGTGCTATGCCCACATCGGTAAGACCACGGGCAATTGAGGTAGACCTAGTTTCATCACGTAAAACATCTCAGACTATTATCCTAATAAACCTAATTGAATATTACGAGCAATGACTGCTACTAATGCAATCTGGCCTAACCAGCGGCTAAGGTAATAGTGCTCAAGCATTTCCCCATCATCACGTGTTTTATAGAGCAGGGTCCACCAGGGGGTGACAAGATAATCGGGACACTCGAAAATTATAACCCTCATTTAACTTTTTAACACAACATAATGTAAAATTTTTGAATCCATAGGATGATTCATTGAAACTTTCTCTATACGCATATCTATTTTATTTTTATTTTATTGTTGTAGCTGATAGAGAAAATCGGAGCAAATTATTCGAGTGTCCCGATTATCTTGTCACCCCTGGTGGTCCCAGGAAATGCTAATGTAATCAGTGAAGCTCAGTCACCATAGTCTGTCGGGACACTCAAATATTGCGCGCTATATTTTCTCTGCTAGCCACAACAACTAAATAAATAAAACGGAAATATAAATGCAGAGAAAATTTCAATAAACAATTTTTGTCAATTCGGAATTTTTATATCATGTTGCGTTGAAAAGTTAAATACGGCTTTGTAATTTTCGAATGTCCCGACAGACTTGTCAACCCTTGGTGAGTTAGAAGGAAACCTTTTTCCAGACAGCATCATCATCATACACATCAATACAGACATCAATGAACACACAGAACTACCGCTGCCACATCTCTAGTTCTGACACCTCCAACCAACCTTAAATATCGCTCCGCGCACAGCTAGCTCCTCGTCTCTCTCCAGGCAGTTCACAATGTATCAATACCTTCAATTCCGACCCTTTCACGTTAGAAGAGGTTATGATATATAGTAGTGACAGATTTCGCACCCCTAGCTCGAATGGGGGGCCTTTCGGACTCCTCTTAGAAGTTGACGATTTCTGAATTCTGATGAGATGTATCAGCAGGGTGAGCAACCTGAGTGCGGTACTGGTCACGTGAGCATAGTATCGAGATTCCGGTGAGGAAACAGTCAACACCTTATTTCTCGCTTCTCCTCGTCTTGATCATAACTTTCAATCCCTCCGTATCCCTCATCTCGGCAAAAGAAATCCGCCTCAATCTCAACACAAATCGCATCCGTCTCCCACAATTCCTTCTCAAATCTCCTAAATACAATTGAAAGAAGAAAATACATCTCAGCCCAGGCTAGATTCAATCCAAGGCATTGCCTGGGGCCTCTAGAGAACGGAATATTGTATCGTTGAAGTTTCTTCATTTCAGCAGAGCCTCGGAGCCAGCGTTCGAGCTTGAAAGCAGAGCTATCGAGGAAGACTTCTTCGTTGTGGCGCATGTGCACTGGATCCATTCCGATCGCATATCCAGGTGGGATGGTGAACTCTTTGTATTGAATTGATTGGTGGGGAGAGAGTCTTGGGGATCGTGTGTTACTCCATATGAGAGACGCAATGCTAGCTGTTATTAGTCTCGTGCTCTCATCCCAGAGGTTGATGGCGATGGGGTCGCGTGCCTTCTCGAATAGTAGCCGTGAAGTACGAAAAGTCCCTCCAGCTCAGCCCAAGTCATCGTTATGTCTCTATCCGGCATAGCAGCGACCAAATCATTAAGGTATTTGCCAAAGGCATACTTGATAACACATCGATGCCAAAACAACGACATGCCTATTTGAGGTTTAAAGGTTTCCTGTTGTCGCAGTAGACGGTCTCGAGGATGGAGCATAACTTCTCGGGCTTTTCGAGGATGTAGGGCTACAAAGTAGCAATTTGTTCCTTTGGAGAAGAAGTAGTTGAGTGCTTTACGGCGCATGCGATGTTGGGCGTGTGGTCCAGTGACTGCGCACGTCAGCTTCACATTTCATGCCGAGAGAGGGTTGAAGTCGCCTTGAATCGAACCAGGAGTCTCTCAGCGATGATTGAAACTTTGAGGCTTGTCCAAACGGAGACTATGGGAATAGATCGTCTCATAGTATTCCGGAACATCGATATGTACTTCTGTTCGATTGATTTATATAATTGGACATATTACATGTTAGACAAAACCCAATTTCCAGGCGCAGAGTTCAACCCATATTTTCGACGAAGGTCTTAAGAGGTGAAAGGCGAACTCATACCAGGAAGTGAGAGCAGCGAACTTAGGATCTGGGACCGCTGACAATGAACTGAGGCAGACTTGATAGATTGAGACGCCTAGGACCTAAGGAGGAGAACGCAAGCATATATTCGTACTGTGGAGACATATCCTTTGACGTACAAATCTAGAGAGATCCATGGCGGCGGAATTTAGAGGTGATATGGAACCAGAAGGTTGGCAATCTCGAGAAGATGACTGCGGGTTCAAGTAGGTCTGCAGTACCATGAGCTACTTGGCACAAGGTTTCATGGTTCCATCCGTGTCCATATATCTGGGATGTAAGTTTACACAAGGGGTTGTGTAACGATTGATCTTCTCCCCGTCCTTACATGCTTTCCAAAGCCTGTGGATAAGACCTCGGCGACCTTGGCAATATGCAGCTTAACTTTCTGGGCGTGGATTTTTCTGATATCTGAATCCTTCCGCTGTAGTTCGGCGTTCTGTTTCTTAGAATTATATCAATCACCAACACAAATTGCAAGATACATCGCTCGTTTTGCAGCGTTCTTCCCGAAATCATGCTCAAACTCTTAAACTCCTAACCAGAGACTTTCATGTTTGCTGTTTTACTCGTAATCAATACGAATACTGCTTCGGATTGGATCTCGCTTCGATGGGTACAACCCCGCCAGTGGGATAAGTGGCAAGCTGCATAGTGCTGAGCAGCTCCCGCCTGAGGTAAGGCTCCTTCACCAATAAGTGAGCAAGTTTGAGTACGACCCGATGTTCTACTAGGGGAAATGCTGCTCGTTTAAGAATGGATCTTCCCCCTTTATTTCTGTCATGGATCACATCAGACCAAGATCTCAGCGAGGAACAACCTTTGCGCCTTGTGTTATAATACAGCACGCTGAGTAAGAATCTTCGCACCTCCCACCAACACCTGAAGCTCATCTAGATCCAGCTGAACCATGGATACCCAACCCTCCAAAACAGGCTTCAACCTCGCAGAAGGCCGCAGCTATATGCTCGGCAACCGCAGCCACACCGCAGCCTGCCGTCTAAACCTCCAATCTACCTCTGGAAAGACGCAATAGGCTACAACATCCACCCGTCAATTCCGATATCAAATGGCAGTTCCATAGCAGATGTAGCAACAGGCACGTGCATGTGGATGACAGATGTTGCTCACCAACTTCCTCTCTCTGAATTCCACGGCTTCGACAACAATCTCGCCCAGGTCAATGGCTTCCTTCAAACATTTTCGTTCATCACTGGAATATCTTCGAGGACGTAACTGAAGAGTTTGTTGGAGGGTTTGATTTTGTGCATGTTAGACTACTGGTTATGGTTCTTGAGTAGAGGGACCCACCATCACTCATTCGAAAGCTCATGAAGATGTTGAAGCCAGGCGGATATATCCAATGCGACGAACTCGATTGTATGAACGTACACTTTAAGCGCATCTCGCCTTTCTTTCCATCTCCCGCTCTAGACCAGATCCGAGAGATGTCTTACGCCAACGGCTGGTGTAATTGGACACTCCAACTTCCTTCCTTCATGGCCCAAGGTTTCCAGTGTGTTACAATGGAGAAGGTTGGAGATAGGAATGAGTTGGTGAGGGCGTTCAATGAGCAACATTTACTTACGATGGAGGGGTTTCCGGCTAGCTTGACGAGGGTGGGGAAGGACGCAGCGTCGACATTTCATACAGTGATTGAGGAAGCGTATCACGAGTCAACACGTGGAGCCGTTTTGTGTATTCCGAGGGTTTTTTGCGTTGAGAAATGGAATCAAGATTAGGGAGACCCGTCTAACGCAGCACTGGAAGAGGGACATCTGACGTGAGGCGGTTTTGCCTTCTAGGGTAAATACCTAGCGCGGCTGTCGTATTCGGGAGCCAATCAGAACTGCGATTCCCCACATATTTCAGATTGGAAGCTGATATCTGCTAGCCCTATATCGGTCTCGGTTTCTCAAGCTGGCAAACATTCTCATTCTTTCAGTAGCAGTGGTTCAAATTAGCGGAGAAGTCCTTAGGACCAGACCACTTTTTCGGAATCCAGGGAATCCTTATCCGAAAGAGTATCCTGAGCACTCTATCCTCGAGGTGAGTACAGAATAAGGTGAAAGATATGGAACGCATTGAGTTGGAGTCAGAGACTTCACTTGAATATGCTCAAGATTTTCCGATTACGTAGTAACATTATGTACGTCTACGAGAATATTTACACCGGACCTGCTCTGACTGAATATTTCCCTTTTTGATGAGCCCATGTCTAGTCTTGGCTCCGCAAACGAAATCAAGTCCCATCTCTCGTCAACATTACTCGATTATAAAGTATCTCGTGATTTCAATCTCAATCGAACCCCATACTCCTTCAACCCTCTTGTAGATTCTTAAACCAAGTACTCCAAGTCAAAGGAGGTGAAAACCATGACATTGTCGCTCCTCAACATCTAACCACCATCCTCCAGCTCCAGAATTAGGGTATAGGTCGAGCAGTGACCCAGTCTGGCTGATCACGGAGAGACAGCGCGTGATTCTATCACGTTCGAATTTCGTCGAGCGCTTCGTTGAAGCACCCAATTTGTCATTCAACGGACAGCAGCTTCAAAGCGTTGTCTAGATCATGAGTGCGGCCAAAGACCGATAAACAAAAGCGCCTTTCAATGCAAGCATCTCCTCTCATTCCAATTCCACAGGCGGCCCCGAATGATGCGCGAACATTTCCTGCGGGGGCTGCGAAGCGTCAAGTTCCTTTTTCGATTCCACTGCGTTGAGTTCCTTCGCCGCAGGGTCATTGGCTCCTAACTCTTTCGCGGCAGGATTCGATCCCAGTTCTCCCGTGGCAGCACTTGTATCGAGTTCGTGTTGTGCTCGGGTTGTCTTCCTTCTCTTAAAGAACCAGAATAGGAGCCCAGCCAAAGCTGCGAGGACGACGATAGGTATGACGACACTGACGGCAATTATTCCTCCTGTTGAGAGACCGCTGTGAGAAGGTGCCGCGGTGGCGGAGGTGGAAGACGATGAAGGTGTCGTTGTGGTATTTGAAGTTTGTTGAGGGATGGTCTGGTTGAAGCGATCGAGGATACTGTTTTTATTCCGTTAGCTTGGCTGTGCGGGTATGCGGATAATGAGAGGAGTTTTACCTGTCAATTGTATGGATGACTCCATTTACGATCAGATAATCAGGTTCGAGTATTTTTGCGGAGTTGACATATATATCTGAGCCTTGGGTGGTGATGGTTAAATTATCTCCCTGTGTAGTCTTCAATACTGTTCCATTCTTTAAAGACGGGCTGTAGAGAAGGGAATTGGGGACTATGTGGTAGTCGAAGAGTGCCGTAAGGTTATCTGCAGAGAGTGTTGATGAGATGTTTGTGAAGGTAGCGAGGGCGGCTGCTGTGTTCGGGACAAAAAATGTCATGTTTGGCGTGAAGGAAGCGTAGTTAACAAAGTCGATGAGACCCGCATCGTCCACAGAGAGGAACTATCAGTTGTTAGTTCTGTAGATCATAGATCATGGCAGTAGGAACGGCCAAAACTGCTCCCTAAACCCAAGATATTCTTAAATCAGAAAACATGAAACAGATGACCCACGTTTGCTCTATTAAGGATCGCAATGAAGAAGGACATATTCGCTTGGGCCGTTAGAAGCACAATACTGGTCGGAATACTGAGTATGGAGTTGACAATTTGGATCAATCCTCCGAGGCAAACAACATCCTGTTTATGGTTATTAACAGAACTCCTCAGCGCTATTTCCGAAACATACCTTGGTCCCAATGGTTGTGACAGTTTTGTTGTTCGACAAGATCTCAGGCTCCCCGCTTGACCCAGTAATGACTTCAACACGTTGGCCGCCGGGACTGACAGTAACATTCGAATAGCTGACATTGTTGAGATTCGTAGCCGCAAACTGAGGCCGGTCTGAGAAATCTACCGTTAGCCAGCCACCATTGAGGAGATGGTAAGATAATGTGGCCTCGATAACATCCGCACTCGGGGTACTGTTGCCCTGACTTGAAATCCATTTCGCAAACGCATCGTTCGTCGGCGCCAAGAAGGTAAAGTTTGTGGAATTTGCAAGCAAATTGTAAAGTTTCGTCGAGCCGTTTATGTAGGAGTTGAGAGTACTAAGATCCGAATAGCTCTGCAACGTTGGGAGGATCGATGCCGGGAGAATATCGCGAATTTTCCGCGAAGCCATTGAGACTTCTGTGCGGGAAGGATCTGGACGCAGGACGCTTGATTTTGGGAAGCACTGAATGATATCTGCTGCTGTGCCATAAAAAATAGTGGAGCTTGTACGGATAGTCGCATGTACGAGTGAGATAGTTCATCAAGGATGGGCAATATAACCAATTAGAGCCCTCGCTGCCAAATCTTTGCACCGTATTTTGTGGGTCATCCGTAGTGGTCATTTCTGCATCGGGCTACTTCGCGTAAGATCCCTTCTGGGGCATGTCAGAGTGACGACCCGAGACTACCAGTGCGATTGGTCCAGCCCGTTTATCCGAAGTTTAAAGGGGCCAGCAATCCCAGTAGAATGCTAGATCAGGCTAAGTGGTTTGGCTCACGGACCATTTTTGGCGGCGTTCCCCTCTCGCCTAATTAGCCTCTGGTTGTCCCGCCTTCCGCATGCCTCGGTTCGGTCCACATCGAATGGGCGGAGTTAGGAGGCCCCGAGCTTGTAAGCCGCAGGCGCTCCTAGAGAGCCTCAATGCCTCATCAACTTCATTTCTCCCACAAAGACTGCCACAGCAGAAGCAAAAGCCCTCCCAAATCCGTCTTGACTTTCCCAACACCTCCCTGGCTCGCACCCGCTGGTGAGCTTGCTTTAGTAAGCTAGAGTAATAAGGGTACTTTGAATTGTACTTTTAGGCGGTCGTATACTTAGTATCCTATGCTTTAAAGAGAGAACTAATATCAACGAAGGGTTTTAACGGCATATTTCTTACAAAATCTATAGTTTTACAAGCATATTAGAGGGGGGAGTAAGTAGTATTTCAGAATTAAGACTTGAAAATCATAAGCATATACATAATTTAGAGGTTATGCTTATATCCCTATATAAAATCGACGGGACTAGCGACAATATGCTTATTTGTCAGGGTATGCTTATACCCAGTATGCTTATAGCCAGGTTTAACTGTAGTAGCTCCAGCCGGAGATAGGTCAAGAGTGACATCGAAGTAGTCGCGATTGGATTCCCGGTAAATGTACTTGCTGCTTGTGTACCGGCCCATGTGGAACTTGTAAAGATGGGTTAGGCCTTGCCGGCACATACTCCATCTGTTGAGCGGGCCTCCCCCGAGATTTTGCAGTCCATGTAGGTAGCAACCATGAGGCTGCAGGCCCATGAAAAGGTTCTGTGACATATATATCAGCCAAGCCATAAAATGGAATCAATGAATGATTGATTCAATGAGAACCAGGAAGGGGAAGAAGCCTTTGACATACGTTGAGCCAAACCCGCAAGACCTGCGTAATTGAAAGCCAACGTGTTGGGACCCTGAATGAAGGTTTGTGGCTGCGCGAAATTACAGACGCCGCCATCGTTGGCACTCGTTCCCGAGTTGCATGCGAGAAGATATGTAGTCGCTATATTGGGTTCCTGCTCTTTCTTAGCAAAAGTCTCTGGGAAGTCTGGGGAGTCTGCAGATGGGCGGGAAACCGACGGAGGCTAGAACGTAGCCAGAAACTGGCCAGTCCACAGCATATGCTTTCGCCAATTTGGTATAGGACTGCTGTGCGCGAACGCAACCAACAATGACCCCAAGTGTTAGGCAAGATAGATGCATATTCGGACTTGATTCAGATAACTCTTGATACTATTTACAAACTGTAGAGAAGACGATGAGTCTGAATCATTGCTGAGGTGCAAGCTTCTGCAACTACAACAATTCTTAGGCTAAATGCCAAGTGATGCAAAGTCACGCGACGACCCTTAGGGAAATCCACGTTCACTTGAATTGAACAACTCATCCAGAAATAAAAACAAATCCGCTCTGTTATCTATAATTTTCAGGAATAACATGCTGTGCCAGCTCCAGGTTGTGCGAATAATCAATCTTAATATCCACAATCGAAACACCCGTGTACGCGAGCGCCTTGGACATTATCATCTCCAGATCCTCAGCCTTGTCCACTCGGAATCCCTTCGCACCAAAAGCTTCAGCAAACTTGGCAAAGTCAACTCCCCCAAGTGCAATTCCGCTGCTTCGACCGTATTTCATCTCTTCTTGGAACTCAACCATGTTGTAATGGCCATCATTCCAGATGAAGTGCGTGATGTTGCACTTTTGTAGCACGGCAGTGCTCATTTCTTGGGACGAGAACATGAATCCTCCATCTCCGCTGAGACTGACCACTTTCTGTGAGCATGGAGGATCTTGAATCAAACTAGCCCCTATGGCCCAAGGAAGTCCAACTCCCAGCGTCTGTTGTCCATTGGAACTGAGAAGGCGGCGTGGTTGGTATGCGTGGAAATAACGCATCATCCAGATATAAACGGTTCCGACATCGACAGTCACGAGAGTATCCTCTGACAAAGATTCTTGCAGCAGTGCGATGAAATGGAGAGGGTGAACGGGGCCATCTGGCTGAGACTGGAATTTCGCAGTCGCCTTCCACCCATTCAGTTCGCCTTGCAGGGTCTCGCAAACGGCGGATATTTCCGGTCGTGGAAGATCGTTGCTCGCAGCAGGGACAAGTCGATCAAGATTCGACTCAATTGAGCCCAATAATTCTACCTCTGGCGAGTAGTTGATACCGTAATCCGCTTCGTGATAATCGACATGGATCAGTTTTGCCTCTGAAGTGTGGTTGTTCCAGAGATTCGCATCGTATTCGTAGGCATCGTAACCAACGCAAATAATCACGTCGGCCTTGGCGAGCAACTTGTCACCTGGCTGGTTGCGGAATAAGCCCACTCGACCAGAGAACAGGTGTACAAGGTCTTTTGAGATGGCACCCGCTGCCTGGAAGGTCTCGACCACGGGAACTGGGCAACGTTTCAGGAATCCTCGAACGGCTTTCACAACTTCCGGGCTTCCAGCTCGCATTCCAAGGAAGAGAACTGGGATCTTTGCTCTCTCGATCAGCTGACTTGCTGCTTCCAGATTTGTGACAGGTGCAGTTCCGTATTTGGGTGCGCTGAAAGCTTTCGTATCGAATGCCGGGATTTTCGTAACGCCTTGGGCGACATCCATAGGGATAGCGAAACAGGTGGCTCCTTGTGGAAACTGGCTCGCGATACGGATTGATCTCAGGACAACTTCTGAAACTTGGTCTTCAACGTCGATGTTCAAGACGGACTTGCAGACGGCACTGAGCAGGTTTGGGATACTGAGGGATTGATGAGTATGTCTGTGAGACTGCGTCCGAGGGACAATTCCAACAATTGCTAAGACTGGATCTCCCTCTGTAGTGGCTGTTGCAAGGCCAGTCGTCAGGTTGGCGGCTCCCGGGCCTGATGTGGCGATACAAACTCCCGGGCGACCTGTCAATCGGCCGACCACCGCGGCCATAAAAGCGGCATTCTGCTCATGGCGACATACAACGAGATGGATGTCAGGATGATCTAACAATGTGTTGAAAATTGAGTCGACTTTAGCTCCCGGGATCCCGAACACAAGCCGAACACCGGCATTGTAAAGACTCTCAACAATGATATGACTCGTTTGTTTTGTTGAAGTCATCGTAAGCTTCCTGAGATGAAGTTTGTTAGCCCAGAGCAATAAATTTCAATGGAAATTCTCGCACTAGGTATTTCGCAAAACTTGATGCTTGACTTCTCGCCTCTTTCAGTGGTTCTGAAAAGGCCTAGATATTCGTCAATGAAGTGAACTCGGAGGTAGATAGCCTGACGTACAAAGTGTGTGAAATGAGGAATGAACTCAGTCTTTTCGCCCACTCCAGCAAAATTGTCATTTGACGTTGAAGATGAAAGTTGCTAGCGAGAGTGCTCGAACAAACAAGCTTTGTTCTGCATCTAGCTTACTCATCCAGAACACTCATCAGAGCTCCTATTCTCGAGACGGAATGGCGTTACGATAGCGGGGGTAGGACACGGCCGCATTTGCCGCATTTAGGAGGGGCGAATTGACGACCTTCTTCGGTCCCAACAAACCGCCTACCGGACACTTCAATAGCTCCCACGAATCAATTCACCAGCTCTTTCAAAATGGCCAACCAACTATACCAATACTCCATCATAAGCGCGCTCATGGATGGCGTTGCATCCGGCGGCATCGAGCTTTCGAAGCTTCAACAGCTCGGAACACACGGTCTGGGTACATTCGAAAGTATCGACGGCGAAATGGTAATGATAGATGGATTTTCATACCACCTGCGAGCCGACGGGAGCATCGAGACAGCAACAGCACACAACAAGCTTCCATTCGCCATGGTGACGCGCTTCGAGCCGATTTTATCCCATAAAGTGTCGCTGCCGGACAAAGATGCGATATATAAGACAGCCAAAGAACTCTTTCCGAATACGAGTAATTTGTACTTGGCGTTGAGAATCGAAGCTATCTTCCCAAGCATCAAGGTAAGGGCAGTCCGAGGCCAGAAATACAAAGGGCAACCTCTAGCCGAACTTGGGGACAGCCAATCGGTCAATACGTATAAGAACATCAAGGGAACTGTGTTTGGGTTCCGATCACCGCCTTTCTCTCAAGGCATTTCAGTTGCAGGTGGCCATCTTCATTTCGTGTCAGCAGACCGAGACTGCGGTGGGCATGTTCTGGAGTTGGAAGCGAATGAAGCGGAGATGAGCGGTGCTGTCATCAAAGATATTCGGATGGAACTTCCGGAGAGTACGGAATTCAATGATGCGAAGCTGGAAATGGATTCTCGTGGGATAGGAAAGATAGAGGGGTAGAAATTGATGATGAAATAATCTTTAGCGGCGAAATACCGTAAAGTCCTCTGCCGAACAAGTTGTGTGAGCAAGTATCAAGAGAGTCATGTGACCAGACACCCCTTTCACCTCTTCAATTTCATTCCATTTGACGGTAGCTGCAAATTTATTAGAAGTTAGCTTGAAATAGTGTATCATCCTAGTATCAGTAGTTCGATGTTTGTCAACTCTGCACAGAGAGACTTTGTCTTCATTGGGGGCACCCGAGTGAGATGGCATTCTCGCTTCTGGCAGCGTGACCTCCAGCTTCGCCAGTTTTCCCATCTTCAAACAAATTCAGCTCCATCATCAGTCTCCGATAACCAGCTCAGATGGCCGACGATACCGAATAACCAGGGGCTATAGACCAACCCAGCTGCGAGGACGACGTGTTCGGCTTCGAGAAGCATGTCATCGAAGCAAACTCCCGCCAAATACGACTCGTCCAGATCCTTCTAGCTATCGATATCTCGGACGACGTTCTTCGCGAGATAATTCCATCCTGCCTCGATGATCATCCTGTCTATGAGGCTGTATCATATCCTTGGGGCAGTTGCGCGAAGGTGTCCTCACGTGACCAACAAGCAGGAGCCACCATTGAAAGATCGTAAACGGATCGTCTGATGGACGCGATGCGTATCAATCAACAGGGTCTGTCAGAAAAGCACCATCAAGTAGAGATGATGCGAGAGATCTACACGGGAGCTGAGCAGGTGTTAGTCTAGCTTGGGGAAGAGGGGAATGCCTAGACTGCACTCAGCTTTCTTACAATTCTTCAAAAAGATGGATATATGCCCGGACATGCTGCCAACACCTGGGAGCGGGATCAATTTGAACGGAATTCCTACTACGATTTGTTCTACCAGCGAGGATGGTGGTGTGGAACCTGGATTCTTCCAGAAGTCCCGCATGGTCGGCCCATGCCGGTTTATATAGGCCCTCTCATAATGCCTCTTGACGAACTCTGTCAAAAGTCCGTGGTATTCATTCAAGAGACTCCTGCTCCAGACGAAGACCTGGGCACTTTGATTCAGTCCGAACGACACCCTCAGCCAGCTGATAAACAGAAAGCTCGCAAATACAATTCGACCTGTCCCTTATTTACCAGTCCGATACATCGGCAGTGAATCCGTACGCAAACTCCCATAACTCCCTTCATTTCCCTGCCGAATCGTCTGACTTTGCATATTCGCAGTGCTCATTCCTCCTGGCGGATAGACATGTGTGTGTTATTCTGCGTCATCGGAACAGCCGCGACGACTGCACCTTGGGATATGTGGGACGGACGACCATTCCTCCTCCCGAATAGAAGAGCCAGAGCAGCCAAAAGCGCAAGCCCCAAACTAACGCCAGTACCTGCTCCAATTGCGGCCTCTTTCTTCGAGCAGCTGGGGCACGACGTTGTGAGAGCGGTGGACGAGGGCGAGGATGTTTCAGAGCCAGGCACGCCAGTGCAGATGACGGCCAGAATCTCGCTGTTCGTGGGAGTAGGATTGTTTGCGACTGTTTCGACTGTTATTGTGGAGAGGATTGTGTCGGGTTTCGAGATCGTTTGGATGGCCGTCTGAGTGATTGTGAGAAGACTTGCTGCTGCCGTCTCAAGTCCCCCGGTTACTGTCTCCAAATACACTTCAATAGGGGTCAAAATAATAGTGACTTGAGATACGGCCATCTTGCTAAAGCTTTAATATTAGTATATGGGCACTTTTGTGGTCTTGCGGGAGAGTTCCCACGAAAGGGGTTGGTGAACTAACCTCAATGAAAAATCAGCAAGGCGCGATTTTTGGCAGACCAATGTACTCCTTTTGCAATTGTCGAGACATGATACTGGCCCTAGTCCTATAAGGTATCAGCTCCATAGAACTCTCGACTCCAGTGTGCGAGAAACACCTCCTTCACAATGCAGATGGTCCTCTCCTGATGCTTGTGTAAGAGCACCACAACAATACGGTTCGAATCTATAAATGCAACCTCCCACATTCGAAGTTTGAGGCTCTAGTATGAGCGATTTCTGTTCTGTGGAAAAAAGCACCACATGAGCGAACCAGGGCAAGCAATGACACATTCTCTTCACGTTCAAATTCGAGCCTCGTCAACAACAAGGCAGGAAAGGATTATTAACAAAGATGTAGGAGCTATCTGAGATGAGGTAAAAGTGTTGGTAGGTCTAGAAGATACGGTGATATCTGTATGATTCGTAGAGACCGTATATAGTAGACCTTTGGCCAGACCGAAAGTATCGGAGTAGCCGTCGGCTAGACAGAATAGCTAGAGTCAGAAATAGTAGATATAAGGAGGTTGCGCCTTGTAGAAAGGGAGGTAGAGGTCAAGAATTGAAGACAATCAAGCCTATGTGGGACTAGCGTCATATGTACCACAGTATCAGGGTACTCATACAACACAAGTGATTAAATTGCAGTGATCGTAGAGCTCTCAAGAGGTTGATGAGCTCAAAAATATTAAGCTCTCTGATTGGCTGGATGAACCAAGACACTATTCCCCCTTAGATGTGTTCTAAGTGTGTCAATGTAATATTTCGGCAGCAAGAGTACAATCCGGGTTGAAACAGAACCATTCCGCTCCCTCAGATCGATTGCTCAGTGTCATCACTAGCCTCCACCCCTGCGAAATCCCCAACCAATCCAATCTAATCCGAGGATCATTGAGATTCCCGTAAAGCCGTTGGTTCGGTTATCTTTATTGTTTCGTATGTAATTACTGGACTTCCCCCCTCTAGGCTCAATCTAATGGACGAGGATTTGTCTTAAGTCAAGAAATTGCAGCCGCATATTGGTCTATGACCTTGTAATTGTGGGATATCAAGGGATTATGGTCGTGTTTAAGGTAATCTGACCAATAACATGTACTGAATATCACCCGATCACGGTATTTTGATCTGAGACCACACCTTTGATCAGTGGATTGAACCCGGGGGGCGGGTTAGTAGTAGCAGCTCTTATGCCAACGGAGGGCACGCACATAGTTCAAGAATCAATGAATGGATCCAATCTAACAACATTTCAAATACATTTTCGAAGGGTATTAGATTTTGAAGGAGATAGATAGATGCTTCAGAAAACGCTAGTTGGAGCGTTGTGAACGATTCGATGTCCCAAGACAAGTCATTTAAATGTTTGTGAACAAGTCTCCCCAACCGTGGCTGGTGCTTCATTATATAGGTTCCTTACTCACCTTGCAGCAGCTCGAAAGAGAGAGGTAGTGACAGAGGCACAATAGAGCTACATAAAAATTTAGGTCGGTGGTCTGCAGTACAAAACCTTAACCTAAATAAACCTTTAACTTTCAGGTTGACGCACTAGGAACAATCCACGGAAAATTACTCCGCGGAAATACAACCCTTATCTCGGTGCGGGACAGGAATTCAGGCATAATGGCGAACTGGAGGTACCGGAAATAGGTTAGAAGGATCCAACGCCTCGCGGTCGCGTATGCGCGCTTTATGAAGGCGCAACGCTGCCGGATAAATTTGGAAGACGTAGCAGCCTCGTGAGGGATTGTAACCTTTGCTGGCGCACCCCAGAGTGATGGACCTCTGGGGTACTCTGCTGCGGCGAGTTGGAGTCGCGGAAGGCACCGGGCATGGCCTTCGTCGCTCTACAGTCGTGGGTCCTCGTCGTCAGTATTACAACCGCTGACGAATAATGAGGTCGACGCAAGACAAAATAGAAATTTGGTGTCGTCCGGCGACCCAGAGTCCTGATACCTGGGCATCGACGGAAGAATCATTGTTAAGCTGGATAAGGGCCTGGGAATCCTCGGCAACTGAGCCAGGCCGCTTCTGGCGGGAGCTCGTGTCGACCACTCCCGAACCACCCTCAGGCTGAACAAGGACTAAAAATGAAAAACGTCAGGAATCGCCAAGTACGTGGGGATGAAAGATCCACAGCGGTGTCATCCACGAAGCGGCTCAATGTTCGTGCTGAAGAACGAGCTAGCCAAGCCGAGCGGTACAAATATAAAATCGAGGTCGTTGGATACGGTATCTGAAGATTTCGAACTATCCACCTGGATTGTGCTAAGCCGACATACGGAATGGTTTCATTGGACTAAATTTATTGTGCGATAGATAGATCGATCTGCCATCTTTTATCTTTCGAGGTATAGGATTTTTGGCTTGTTCAACATATTCTTCGATCACTCCTTTCTCGCACCACCTCTCCCTCCTCCAATTCCACAACCACTCCAGACCCCTCAAAACTTAACATAACACTCCGTGACCCAAATTCAATAATAAATCCCAAAATCGTAACAATCACCCAATGTCTCCCCATTCCCCTCCCCAAAAAAAAT
This sequence comes from Gamarada debralockiae, assembly GCA_002803225.1. NCBI lineage: Eukaryota > Fungi > Ascomycota > Leotiomycetes > Helotiales > Hyphodiscaceae > Gamarada > Gamarada debralockiae. The sequence goes on along the minus strand of NXFV01000926.1, from coordinate 85,068 downwards.
CATCTCCGCATCTCGTCCATGCCAAGATCATCCCTGAACACACTGAAGAACCCGTACCTATCTCCCTCCTCTTCGCCCTTTAGCAGGACTTGAATCCTGTCCATCTTCTTTCTCTCATATCCTGGTTTACACCCGAAAGCGGAGAGCAATAGCCAGCGACCGTCTCGCGCCAACGCAGTCGATGCGCCAGCTCTATGTCTTCCCACGTCTGCCCGGGCCACTGTGCCTCGAATATCCCGGCAGGGATCGAGCCGTCATGAAGCTGAGAAAACTTGATACTACCTCCATATCGGAAATCATATACCCGCTTTGAACACTGTCCAATGACAAGCAATACTTCCCTGAGATTGACGGAAGAGAAAGAATGATGTCACCAAGTTCTTTATTGATATATAAGCTAGGGCGAAACTCAATAGCTAAAGACTGGAATTTTGCTATATCGGGAAATCTCTGAGCGAATTCCAGATATAAGGGTTTTCCTTGATCGAAAGTCACCATGAGATAGATAGTGTCGCGAGCCGGATTGAGGTATATCGGTCTTGGCGTTTTGCAGTTAGGGTCTCGGAATTTATCATCTATCGTAGAGTCGACTTCGAATAGGGGCTTGTAGAAAGGGAGGGTCTCTTGGCGAGCATTTCGGCAGACGTGAAGTACCGCTGGAGGGCGAACACCTCTGAAGAAGAAGGAGTCATCCGCGCGGAGATATACCTGAATGGTACGGGGACCTGGGAGAGAGTATCGCCAGATTTCGTTCCGGAGTTCAGGTGGGAGTTTCGGAAATACGTGGAATGTACAGGGTAGATATGCTTTGAGGGGTTGATCCTTCCAGAGTCGGCGTATCTCCCCTTGGATAGACCCTTCGTCCTGAATCGCGGTACTAGAGAGAGGCTCTACTAGAGGAGGCATGTGTGAAGGAGAGCGTTGCCGCGAATGAAAGGTAATCTCTGTGGTCCGTCGATCAGTCCTACTTGTCTATACAAAGGCTGTAACCATAGTGAGAGGAATTATAACTAAGCTCACCTATGCATCTGATATTGTTTAACTTAGAAGGAAGAGAATCAAGCTGTCATCCACGGCAATTTCCAATTTCATTTTGTCCTTACCAATTTAGCCCAAAATAGTTTAGCTCTACGCTCCGCGGAGATCACCACATTAAGTTGTTGTAATGCTCGGCCCGCGGGAAGAGCGACTTCCTACATTCATCAACCCGACGGGATGGGATTGAGAAGGGGGGTGAGTATGGTACCTTCCGGTGCGAGGTACGGAAACAGCGGATTGAGTCCAGGGGATGGATACTTAGGCCGTACAGTACATCGTGGGACATCCACACCATATGGACTTCCTGAAAAGTCCCTCACGGCAGGCCCTACGCGGATTACCCGAGGTGGGCCAGAAGCTAATTGCAGAGTCGTTAAGATTATGGGCCAAAAGAGAGCCTTTTTAAAGCAATTGATACAGTCCCGGCTATATCATGTTAGTGTGGGAGTTGTAGGAGATAATATCGTGGATAATTAGCGTCGCAGACTCCGGAATGCACCGAAATAAACGAGGTTGACCGCAAGGCTGCATTCTGCCTCGCGATTTTAGCTACAAAAGCCTCATCACAAGAGAATAATGTTACAAGTAGGTATATACGGTGCGAATTGCTCTAGTGCGTGCCTACCTTGTAAATCGAAGTCTGAAGTCTTCATATAAATACCGTCCAGCGCCACAGTCGCTCCCTTTCCATCAAAGTTACCTGGCTGGCTAAGTAACTTGCTCACTCAAGAGAGAAATTATAATGACACAGTTAGCCGCGAATACATGGCATTAACAGGCCACTCTCTGGAGCTTCTACGAGTGGTATGTTGAGACAAGAGATAGATACCCGACAGCCCGTGCCGGGTTACGTAAACTATACTGTGGGGCGCAATGTCCTAACTCTGTTAGTTGTTTGTGGCCACCATGTTTGTGGCCGACATGTTTGCGGTCGACACGATATGTGGTGGGGGCTTTTGTGGCTCAAAATCGCGGGGTAGAACGAGGGTGACTTGACTCAAAGAGGATGCGGCAGCCGCGTCTCATCCAGTTGGGAAGGAGGAAAGGATCCGTCACGAAAATGATTCAGGGATAAGGGACGACCAGTCAATTTAGCAGTCAATTCGAATTCCAGTGAGCATCAGGATAGAGAAGGAGGATGGAAATAGTGGCAGAAACTTGTGCCGAAGAGAGTATCGTTCTGAACAGATTGTGCGAAGAGAGCCGGTATTGAAATCTTAACCTTTACTTTAAGTAGCCGCGTTGCCTAAGCATAGCTATTAAGCCGCCAAACATAGTCCCTAGAAACCCCCAAGGCGCCAGGAATATCCCAACCGCAGCACCTACCTGGCCGTAGGCCCGGTCATTCTTCGTGATATATAGCCCAAAGAAGAGGCGCAATGACAAAACCAGTTCACTTCTGTCTGCCAAGCTCGTGACTGAGATTGCTGGTGAATTCGATGAGAATCGTGCCCAGCGCGAACAATTGACCAAGCAGCTAGACATTCTTATAAAAGGCTATGAAACATGCAAAAACTTCGTCGGCGCCAGAGTCTTGGTAAGAAACGCACCCTGCTTGCATCCTTCTAGGCTTTGACTCAAATGCTGGACAAGTTCGGACGACAGCATGACTCCAGCAGCCTACCGCCTCAAATCTGCAAACTACGATCGTAGTAACTGCGACGAATCTGATTATATGTCTCATTCAGCCCGGGGAGATGTTAGATCTCTGTCGGGAAGGTCTTCTGGTCGCAGGAGCCCATGCTTTGAGAAATCTGGCTTGGCAATCAATGAGATCGTGGAGAGCAAAGAAGAACCTGATGTTTTTTGTGCATGTTGAGGCACCTGAAACCTTTCACCGCTCTCATCGAGGATGAAATTTCGTACTTTCTGAACAAATCTAAAATGTCGAAATTGGTTGCGAAGCGGGCTGTCTTCGAGGATTCATTATCCTCATTCAAGGGTTGACCATTCTCCGAAGATGTTGAAAAGTACTGAAAGTAGTTACATAAGAATTGAAAACAGTAGTTTCCAAAATCATCCAGTTGTGGCCTAAGTCCCACCGAGACTGACATCCATGCTACTACAAAACTGTCATGATCTAATACCTAAACCCGCAGATACAAGGTCAAAGGTTCGCTTGAGATAGAGATCCATTTAGCGCAAAAGTCTCCTTTGAGTGATGATCCACGTTGAGAACGGGCTGAACGGCTTACTTTTTGTAAATGTTTCCTGGGAGTGAAGGCCCAAATTAGGAGACTGTTCACTCTTAGTGAATGACCAAATCGAGGGGATGGTCACTCCAACTGGATGGCCACTCCAGTAAATAGTCAAATCGAGTGGGTGGTCACTCCCAATGAGGTAGGGAAAAAGTCATCGCATTGTCGGGTATCTAGAAAGCAGCGCTTAATCTAATACAAATCAAACCCCTGAAATCATCACAAATTTGTAAACTCAGGCGAAATATATATCCTAGCTGTCAAAAACCCGACAGCCCCCCTTAACCATCATTATCATTATCATCAGGACTCTCTTCCTCAATCTCATCACCAACTCCATCCCGCACCCAATCAACCTTGGCTTTACCTTCCTTTACAAACTTCCTCAAAACTGGGGCTACTATATCGTAATTATAACATAAGTTATGTTTGAAACTCTCCCTAAAGAGACGGCGTTGTTGCGCTTGTACTACCCGTTGTCCCAGATGAATCGCAAGTCCATTGACGAGCGTGAGGCGCGAACAGAGCTCGACTATGCCAAGCGGTAATTGAAGCTCTTGCTCGTGAATTTGCTTTCATCCAGGGAAGTCGTACCTTGGCGTTCAGCTTATGAGGAGATACGGCGCGAGGTCTATCGTCGGGGCATTGAAGGTGGAGCTGGGGGTTTTGGTGACTGGGGAAAAAGATCCGTTGTGATTGGAACAAAAACATTTCATACTATTTAGTGCTAATGTGTACTTGATGTTATACCTGTGTCAAACAGCTCCGTGTAAGTCTCGTCGACCCCACTTCAGAGATTGGAGATAAGGTCTGCGGAGTTCGGCGCAGTCTATCCACTTGATAATTAGTGAGATTAGAATGGCGATTGGTATAAAGCAAAGAAACCCGTCGATACAGCGAGTGAAGGATAGAAGGGACTTTGGTGAGTGTGGGGCGTTATAAATATGCTCCGTTGGCGGATACATCTGAATCATTGACATGACTCTAACTTTCAACCGAAGGGTTCATTAGAATTAAAAGGGGACGAAAACCCCGCACGCCTGAATAGTACAACTACTTGGGGAATCACTGAATTCCAACCACAGAAATAAGGCCATCAGCCTAGCGCCTTCTCGAACCCCTTTCCATTTCCATGAATATGCAAAACTTTCATCATCGCAGTCCCGGAAAGTCCTGATCTTTCCCATAACTTCCCAGAGGGCTGTTATTCCCCGCACTCGGTCGATTCGCCTCCAGATCCGGTATATACGGCGGTAGATTAGTCCTACTGTTCTGACTTTCTCCTCTCGATCCATTCGAAACCAATCCATCCGCAACCAATCCATCCGCCATATTCATTTCGTCCGTGTCGTCTGGAAGATAGAGGTTCGATACCTGAGCTGGAGGATGGGTTGATATGGGCGAGGCATGAATTTGAGTATAAGGGCCATGTGATACAGGCGAGGAGTGAAAGGAAGGCGCGGGTGAGGATGGTGGGCTCGCGTGGGTGGGTAGATTGGAAGGAGGTGTGTGATATGAGCTGACACGGGTGATTAGAGAGGCTAGGTCTGAGTACGACCCTTTGCCTTTCAGTTCGGCTTCTTCGCAGAGTTTTGTGACTTCGGCTTTGTGCATATATTGGAAGCTTAAGACGCGGAGTACGGAGAGGATGACGTTGAGGGTGTAGGTGAAGCTAATCTAGGTTAGGTGAAGAAACTTTCATTGGGGGGTCTAGAAAAAACGTACATCAAGATAACGACAAAGGCGTAGTCAGTCTTGGGAAGACCGCAATAGATATCCAGCTCTCCATAGGCACCGAAAAGCCCATGGCTAAACCTGACTGTCGAAAATCCTGGATGTGGATTATTCGGAGCATCACCAGGAGCCCCTTGAATACGTTAGATAGACTCTAGGTGATATTGAAAGGAGGAAGGGTTGATAACTTACAGTTTTGCCTGGTCAGACCACCACAATCTGATGGTACGCCAGCAAAGGAATAAACTGAAATCATGCCGATACAGACACCAGTGAAAATGAGATCCCATACTATGAAAGCGATGATCCAGTAAGTCCTAACCGATTTGCGACATATGTGTAATGCTAATATAGATATTAATGTGTAGAAGAGAACGAGAGTGGCCTTGAGAAATTGATAAGTCAGGTCAACTCGCTGAGGCGATGGGAACATTTACCATTATCTGAAGTACAATCATATTCACATTCAGGCCTAACCTTCTCAATGAAACTGACAAGTCAGACAAGGCTCAAATTGAGTTAAGAGCACACCATCCCGTGTAAACCAATGCGGGGAAGCCAGAATTGGCTCACTGTATGCTTTGCCCAGACCGGGAAGGGGGAAATGGAAACTCACTGAGATGGATGAGGAAGCCATTTGTACCTAGAATAATTATACAGCTTGCGACTTGAAATATACGACTCCAAAGCATGGGCATAGCAAGTGTGATGGCCATATTGACCGGAAACCTTCTGGGAGAGGACTGCGTGGATATTTTCCTTTCTCTAATGCTTGATTGACATTGAAGAGCTCCGCCAAAGAGACTAAGAGCGGTTACCGACAACTTTAAAGCTTAATCCCTTCGACGCGATGATCAGAGAGTATACCCACTCATGATTGATACGCGTCAGCGATATGGTTTGTCAAGGTGGTGGAGGGAAGTGGAGTGCATGGTAGGGCGTTCGACACCGCGCGGCACCCTCGCTAGAATCCTTCAGCATGGATCGAAGTAGGCCGAGCCATTGATAGCCTTGCGAAGTGTCGCTGCGAAAACCTGGATTAGGCAGTGTAGGATGGCCTCATGTTTTTCCCTATTCGCTGACGGAAAATACAACATTGAATTGTCCAACCATATGCGCTACTTTCAGCCTCGTTTCATGGTTCTGCATCGTGTGATGTATTGTATAATTGTGGTTGAGCGCATTTCTTACCTCGTATCGGATGAGAGTTAGCCCGTGCAGGGCAGGCCAAACCATGACCAAACTGAGGGATTAAAGTACCTCGATGTGATGTCGATAATAGGAATCAAATTTGATCTTGCCATTATTGAGCCCGTCAAGTCGTGATGTTCGGCACATTGTTAGAAACTTAGTTTAGAACTTAGGAAGTTTTGAAATGATTGGGAGAAACGGCCGCATCGAACAGAGTTTGAAATGTGAAAGAAATAAGGCTTGCCTAGGGGCTCTTAAACCAATTCAGATTTTATGCACTTTCTTATTACTTTGCTTTGCAGGGGACAGTACCTTTAACATCCGCGATAATACAGGATTCTGTAATTGTCTCGCTCTTGCGACCCTTTGGTTGGAATAACAGGCCTGAGGCAACATAAAGCATATAGTGATTTGCTTTGATTTTCATCGGTTGCTATTTTACAGTGCTACGTAGCCTATATTTATAGTGCTCCTGGTCTTGATTCCTAGGCCACATGCTGTAATTCAGGCTCGGGGTCCCCGGAAGAGCTCAATTTACAGGCCTTGCCATGCTGAAATACAGGCCGTAACTTCCTGTACAGCTGAGACCAGCTCAGAGTACAGTTGAGACTACAGGGGGGGCCTTCTCCAGGGCCTTAGGCACCTAGAAATTCAACACCCGAATCCGAAACTGAGTTTGACCACTTCCGGGCGGTCTCCAGAACATCCGCAGCGGAGCAGCTTACTAACAGTCCAAACTACAGGGGCATCTGATACAGGAGGCTACTAAGGACGGCATGCGGTGTTTTTCTTGCCGGGTCTTCGCAGGGCTGAACCTCCTCAACTGCACAAGCCAAGCCATAGACGTCAGCCGTGCTCTGCCCCACGATTTTAAGCCACAAAAACCCCACCATGGGCTAGAAAAGCATATCAAACATGTCGGCAGAAACACAAGCACGTCGACGTGCAGTCACGTTTTTCGTGCAGTTGTCATAGCACACTGGATTCCTCACAGGTATACATTGTCACGCTATCAAAGGGTATTCAAACTTATGACGCTTCCCACGTGATCTCATACCTGAAGCGTTGCAAATTCCTCCTGCCTCACATAAGAGCTTCTTACGTTATAATACGTCCAATGGGGCAATTTAAGCCCGGACGTAGTAGCCATTTAGCAGTCCCGGTGTTAAGTGAGCTTGCATTATGGTCGAAGGGCTGGCAAGTCGCCGATATAATGCAGCACGACTTCTCGCGACTAGTGATCGTCTTTTACTTTGTCTCTTGATCGGCAAGATACACGTAACATATTTGGGCATTTCAGTGCCATTAAAACGTAGAATTGATGGCTTCTAATAGCTCGCTACTGCTTGCTTTGTCAATGCAGCACGCTGCGAGGTATAAATAAGAACTTACAACATATTCGAAACCAGTGTTTTTAGTAGTGTAGAAAATCGCCCCCCTTTATTACTACTTGGAATAAATTTGATTATTATATTGCCAATTATTGCAATATATTGCAATATATTACACAATTTGTATGGGAGAGCTGTCTAAAGATTTATTGCATCAAGTTTCTCAGGCCCATTTTCACACTGCAGTGTGCACTACTGGAAACACTGTTCGAAACCATCAGAGACCGCCTGCTTGCAACAACCAACAAGCTTTCCATAGCCCCGCATACCCACTCCCCGGCCGCCCGCAAGTCCTGGGAGGTCACTTCCTCAACTTTCCAGAGGTGGGAAGGAATCAACATATTGAGAGATGTTATTGTCCTAGAACTCGGAGGACTCGATGAACACAATACAGCTGTGAAATTTTGTCCTCAAGCTTTATTAGAGCCTTGCTGGCTGATGTCCATTGGTTATGAGAGGCGGAGTCCTTCACGTTTGGTTGGTCTCCTGGCTCAGTGTGGCAATCTGTTGGTGCGTAATAGCATTCTTCTGGACTCTCGCTACTGTAAATTCTACTGTGAATTCTACTGTTTCTGCTGTCGTTTTAAGATCATTCTGAACGTTTGCGAGGGCTTGCATGACTGCGCTCATATCCGGGGTATTCCGGAACTTGGCGATGAGAACGCCCATGGCTGCGATGATGGTTTTTATCAGGGGTTTTGGCACTTGCTGGCTCTCGGCGGAGTCGATACAGGCAAGCGTTTTCCTAAGTTAGTCGCTGAGTACCGATGTTCAATGATCCGGATAGTTCAGAAAGCCCGTCTAGGGGGGATGCACTTGGGGGCTTCACAAACCTGACCCCCAGCCCCTCGGTTTTTAACCCCTACCTAAGTCCCTGGTTTAAAACACTCCCCAGTTATCGAATTCAACGTAGAACTATCATAGTATTTCGTCGATATCGTGATAAGTAGGTGTTTATATTATAAACAAATGACGATTTGGCTAACTTGAAAACAGTGTAATCTGAAATCGGCATACCAAAGTTCCTTCTGCTTGGGTTGGTCAGCAAGGTGTCATCCAAATCATTCAGGATGCTGTTAATAGCCTCCTCTATCAGGTATTCCCGTTCACGATGGGTTTTCTGTTAGGTTTTGATGCCATTATCCGGTATACAGGCTAACCTTCTCTTGCAGTGCAATTCGTCTTGCAGGACCAGGCAGAGTAGTAATCGGACATGCAGGGGGCTTGCAGTACCAGACCCAGCGGCGTGTAAACGGGAGAGTGGAATTTCTTGTGTCCATGCCGGTGTCCGCGAGGTAGTCGCCGAAAGACTGGGATGCTACACTCTCGAACACAAAGTTGCTCGCATTCTCGCTGTTGGCGCCCTCATTAAAGCCAAGATTCTTCCCCATGCCTGTGCCAGGTAACTCATGGCCCATATACTCTGCTTGTTTTGATTATTTCCCAAATGGGTTTGAGATGCCCGAAGACGGCCGTTGTAAATGGTGTACGCTTCCGTTGAGTCAGCATTTCCCCAGAGCGAGGGATTCCTCGCGTCGGCCATTAATGAGATACTAAAAGTGGAGTTTCAAAAAGCTTGCGACCTGGCATGGGCGGATGGTTTTGACCTTGTACAGATCCATGAGGATCAAGACCCTGACTTTTTCATTGAGAAAGGCGTGACATCGACCGATGGGTAGAGAACCGAGGCTGAGGAATGGCTAGATTAAGAGCGAGGAATTTGAACTGATGTTGAATTCTATTATTACTACTGCCCACATCCCGAAAATTGATCAGCACCGCTTAGTTTTCCATATTCATAAGCCTTTTTAAGGAGAGTGCGCTTCCGTCTTTGACAGTTCTCCCTCTTGCGATTTTTTGTAGGAAGCACAGTTGTTTAAGGAAGGTGAATATTCGGGATGAAGGTGCCTTGCATACTGTATCTACGGCAAGACTCTGTGCGTAGCTCAAACCGAGAAATTTGGACATCAGGGAGAAGAAATTGACGAGAGTCGCCGTTCTTCTCGTCCGCTTCTATAGAGCAGAGTGTGTCAACTAAGGGCTTTCGTGTCAAAGGTGAAATGCTGGCTATTTGTCGGAGAGTGTCGCGTACTTCATTCTGAGATTGGTCCCAATATCACCTACGCTAGCAGCACAAATGTATGTCCGCCATGCTTGCTGATTGTTGGTCCTCATTGTCAGAGAGCTTCGGAGCGTTTTGAACCCCCCCCCACAAAAAACCAAGGCTGAAAGACCGTAGCAAAAATTTGCTTGCTGCAGTGGGTGGGATAAAATAGGCTTACGGGTCCTCGAGTCTCGAGAGGATCGATGCAGCAAAAAAGAGAATTCGGCAGAGTTACGGTCTTTAGGGAGCTTACGCTGTCCCCGGCTGTGTGGACCAATTTACGACTAAAGCGAAAAGGATGAATGGGTACATAAGAATCGCGACGACAATGAACTCTTCTGACGACTGGAATACCGCCTTCTGGGAGTCTTGATTCAATACAAAAATCTCAACATTTCATTTTTGCAGCTCTACTTCGGAGCACGTGATCGCAAAATGCAACCCTTTTCAGAATAATTTACCGCAACAGAGATGACCCGAAAATCTTCGGTGGTGGTGGCTGTGATTTCCCTCTTCTGCAACAACCCTACTCTATCCAATCGGCAACTGGGGCAACCTGGAATCGGGCGATAATTAGGAGAGAAATAGGCTCCGCCACCAGATAATCTTTTTGGGAGAAGTGGTGGGCTAAGGGGTTAAGGGGGTTAAAGGATGGGTAAAGAAAGGCATTTAATCTGAGTCAAGTCCGCTTGAAATAACTTGCTTCTGTGTCAGAAGCAACGCATTAAACAAAAGTTCAAGTGCCAAACTCTCAAGATCCAGAATCAAACCAATCCTATGATGCCGCAACCACATTCTCTAGAAGCTTGGGAAGGAAGCAACTCTCCAGAAATCAAGCAGCAAGTACTCTCCATTTTCTCACAAACCAGACTAGAACAACCCCTCAAGCCTAACACACGCCTCCTTATAGTTCTGGACATGTAGTCTCCGTCAACCCTCCCCGACCACCCCATTACTCCTCAGACACAACACCCCAAGCAACAACATCAGCACTAGGCTACCCACACAAGTACAAGAACACAACACCCTACCGCGAGCTGGGGCGTTTCCCTGACGTGACTGATTGTCCTGTCTGCGGACAGCGAGAGCTCACCACAGTGAAATATGTCACCAGTGCAACTACGCAGTAGGTTATATCCACATAAGAGAGAGGAAGAGAGTGAGATAATTTAAGCTGATGATTTTGGGATTGTAGTTGTGTGGCTATTTGCATGTTCTTTATGCTGGCGTGCTTCGTGCCGTATATATCAAATCTCGTGAAGGATGCGCAGCAGCATTGTGGGCATTGTGGGGCGTTGCTTGTGACGAGGTGTGCGGATAAGAATGTGAAGGTTCATGTGCATGTTTGAGAGGATATCTATCATTAAGCTTCCTTAAAAGTCCACAGATAATGCTTAGGAAAGAAATGAATTAAAAACTGGAAAAAAAAGTTTATGATGGTCGAGGAGAGTTGTCTACCGTATATGACTCGAAACTTTGAATACTTATCGTCTGTACTTCGAAGTCATGTGTCGAATTAGGCTTCGCAACATCGGGGTGTGACAGCACTACCAAAGAATAAGTTAGTGTCAGGAATTGTTTATGTAATTACTGCGTTGTATATAGGGACTGGGAGAGCCCCATCACTATCTTCATCATTCAACAACTCACTCATACTATCAAAGAAGAAGTCCCAGTCCATCAAGCTCATCAATCTATCATCACTACTGTGTGCTGTCACTATCGCCAGATGACAGCAGGGATCAAAGATAAGGTAGACACGTGCACGGCTTTGCAACAAGGAAATCAAGGCAACCAAAAAATCAGTGAAAAGCTGTAATAGATGTTCGTCACTCCGTTTCTGGAATAGCACCTAGCGAGATTCCACTATATGCCATCCACTCGCATCGTTGAAGCCGGAGTATAGTATGTCACGGGTGCCGCCTAGCAATGGGAACCATTCATATCCTGACATCAATTGCAAAACCCAATTTCATCGATGCGTCACATGGTATGTTTTATTTCTGGAAACGACGAATATTGCAAGATGTTTCTAGAGCTTCCTCTCGTGATATGTTGCTAGCGGTAGGTAGGGTAGTGTTTTACAATGCTCCTGCCTTTTTGAGCCGCTCTACGACCTCGAGGGGACCGCATCCCACTGCCGCTTGTAGCGCCGTCCGACCACAACTTCCATTATGACAAGCAGTAGCAGGAGCATTGACGTCAGCCTTCGCGATGAGCGTCCGACCTTTATGATCCATCCAACCACAACCAGCAGCAGCATTCAAGTTATGTAAGGAAAGTGAGCGACTCCCGAGCGAGAGCGCGAGGACTGAGACGAGCTTTCGCTAGTCTGAAGGGGGTTGGCTAGTTCCCTTTAGGAAAGCTAAAAAACCTACTGCGAGTCCGTGTTAAGACATTGTGAGCTTGTGAGGAGAGATATATACAGAATAATAGAGCAGCAAAATAACAGGGAGATAGAGCTTTGAATTTGAAAATCTGGATGAAAAGGAAGACATTCCAGTTCTATGCCAGGTACGGAAGGAGGAATCCGTTGAGATACGCGAGCCAGGTCGTCGGTTGTGCATGCGATCGTTCCACTTTGGGTGCATGAGCATGGCGTTCGAAAGGATATACCGTGCAGATGTCGGCACTCGCTCTTGAGTTCACGCCGGTACTTGCGAGCTTCCGACTTCCTTGCATTACAATTATCGTACCCTTCGACGTGACATGTGTGAAGAACTTTTCCCAGCCCATATCTCCAGGCCACACCAAAGCCTCTCAACGCCGTTGCCCAGATACCAAACCTCCACCAGACCTCGACCTTTGCTTTGTTGCCCAAAGAACTCCGAGCATCTGCACATTACGCGATTCATTACACCCATTATACAAAGCCCCGAATGCCTCTGATGCCCGCACTCTTCTTCTTTCCATCAGTCGAGTCCTTTTCTTTCTCCTTCTCCTTGCCTCTGTCTTTCTTCTCTTTTTCTTTTTTGCCGATGTTTTGCACACCACCTATTTCACAATTATCAGCCTCCAATAAGCACAAATTTGGCAAAGGAAAGAAGACATGCCTCTGCCATATACCCTAACATCACTCTGTGGCTTAATCTTCGGCTTGCCCTGGCCATCCAAGCTCAAACCCTCCGAATCCATACTCCCCCTTCCAGCCCCATTTCCATTCCCACTCCCAAACGGCGAATGGAACAACCCTCCATTCCCACTAACGGGACTTCGAGAATCCTGTCCCGTCGGCGTAAAACTTGTATCCAATCTCGCTGGGCGGACTGGGAAATTGCTTGACTCCGCCAAGTTATGATCGATTTCCGTTTCGGAGAAGGTATGATTTCTCCTCCTAACCCCATCACCTATCATCGGAGTGGTGCTTTGCGCTCGGAATGTTTGGCTGCCTTTCAGGAACGGCCGAGCAGCACCACCGCCTAAGAGCGGGTCGTCGTTCTCATCTTCGCCTTGATCGTGTGCTTCTTTCAGCTCGAGGTATGCGGAGTGTAAGGCGTTGTAGCGTTTCAGGAGGTGGTTGTGCGCTTTTTGGATTTCAACAATCCGGGACCGGGATACGGCGAGAGCGGAATCGAGCATGTCTTGCGTCAAGTCTTGATTCGTCTTGTTGATATTGCCATTAATCCCTTCTGCAGATGCAGAGCGCAGAGATTGAAGCTCAGCCTCGAAAGCAGCCTTATGCTTATTCAGCTCCTCGTCTCTGGCACGAAGCTTCAGCGTCAACACCTCGACTTCTTTCAAGGCATTTTCTTCGCGTTCACACGCTTGAACCGCTTGAGTCTCGCCCGCTTCGTACGTGCGTAGTGCAAGAGTCAGCTTCTCCACCTCAACACGCAGCCGTTCCAGTTCGTCGAGGTTGGATTCGATAGATTGTACTTTCTGCCGAGAAGCCAACTCGCTAGCTTCTGAAGCAACAACAAGTTGACGTAAAGCGAAAGCTTCGTCCCTCAATTTACCGAGTTCGCGATTCAGCTCTTCCTTTTCCAGCACCCATTTCTTCTGCTCGTCTCTCAAGGCACGCAGTTTGGCGGAGAGATCGGTCTCCCATTTCCGGCTGTGGCTCTTGCTCTTCTCGCCTTCTTTCTTCATCTGTGCATTCAACCTCTTCGCTTCTTCTAATTTGGACTTAAGGCCTCGATTGGAGTTGAGGAGGTTTTGCGTCTCCGCTTCTACGCGAGCTTCGCGGATTTGCTTTCGACGAAGCTGACCGATATGCGAGAGATGTTGCTGTTTGAGGTAACGCTCGAAGTTGAGATCATTGCGGAGCAACTGGATTTCGCGGTGGAGATAGGCGACTTTGAGACTCGGGTCGTTATGTGTAGGTCGTAAAGAAGGGGAGCGGGGTGCTGGCTCTCGGGTGAGGGATTGCAGGTACGCATCTACATGTGTAGAGCTATCTTGGTGATTTTGACTGAGAGCGAGAGATGCAACACTATCATTCGTGAGAGCTTGGTAAAGGCTTCCGCGAGTTGACCTCTGAGAGTTGAGCATATCTTGCAATTGGGGGTGGGAGACCGAGTTGATCATATGCGGAGGTAGAGTTGGACTATCGCCGACTGGTCTTATGCTTGGAGAGTCCGCAATTGATGGCATCGATTGGCTGGTCTGCGACGCTTTACGGTGCAGTCCAGAGTTCCTGCATCCATCTGGTGATGCGACCATTGTTGACGAGGTATTTCGCCAGCTCGTATGCCGAGATGGGAATGGAGTTACTGCTTCTTGCTCCAGCAGCGGCTGCTCAGGCACGTCCGCGTTCGTGTCGACAATCTTCGATCCGTTTGATCCCCTCGATCGAGTGGCATGCAAATGACCTTCCTCTCCAGGACTGTACAGAGCCATGCACTCAGCAACCACATCCGCAGCTTCACTCCTCATCCAACGATTGTTGTCAGTCAACTCTGATTCAATAGTCATCTCATAGAAATTTGGGTGCAAAAGATGGACTTGTCTGAAAGGTTCTGATCGTTGACGAATTTCAGTAGGCTGAACATCGAGATCGTCGGCACCGGGGAAATTCGCATGTCGTAGGTATTTCTGAGGTTTCCTGATGTAGCTCATGAAATTAATGGGGTAGAGCCCATATAGGAATGTAAAATAATGCAAGAGCTCTGGCACCGTCTCGTCATCGGACTCCAGCAGGTAAGACAGTTTCGCCCACGAGTTCTCGTCTTCTGGGCTTGGCGGAGACTTCTCTCCCTTCTCATCATCCTCCTTAGCTACCGCATTTTCCGTTGTTTCTCGGCGCTCCCGGTCCCAGAAAAGCATTCGGCTGTAGATATTGAAGAGAGCCGGAAGGTGGGGGACTAAATCGCTCGGTATATGCGGTAAAAACATTACCAGTGCTGTCATAGCAAGTGAGATAACTCTCGTCGATGTATCGATCTGAAGGCATCTCAAAAGATTATCGAATAAGGGGGTCTGAAGCAGTTGATGGAGGTGCGGAGGCTGATGTCGTATGAACTCGCAGAGTAGTTGAAGAACCAATATTCTGCTCTCTTTCTTGACGAAGAATTTGTTGATTGTATTCAAAAGGTCCTGGAAACGCAACGTTAGCATCGACTTCCGTGCCTTATGATCTCAAACGGACCTTCGGTCTCTTCCTGCCAAACGCTAACAAGATCAATTGGATCTGCCCTTCCACAAATCTCGCCTCGCTATCGAATTCCGCATTTCCAGCCTGGTATTTCTTCAACCACACAGCCAGCAGATTCTCGGATACGGCCTCAGACGTATGCACCGCATCTGCCTTCTGTATTTCATCGTCCTCATCATATACCAATAAGCCCAAGAGTGTGTTCTTCGTTTCCAGAGCCAAGCCCTTCTCCTCTCCAATATTGTTCAGCACTGGTAGAGCCAGTTTATCCCACCATTGTAACAGCCTGCCTGAGCCGCGAATGCCCGGCTTCAATGTCCGCAGGATCGCAAGGAACGGCGCAAGGCGGGCTGGCTTATCATGGACGTGGCTTTCGTAGAGACTGAGGAGCTCATCCTGCAGACGCTGTGAGTCGGATTCATCTTGCGCAGCATGTTTCTCGAGGTATGCATGGAGGACTTGTAGGAGGTCGTCGGGGAGGGGCAGTGAGATGGCTGGTAGGGAGGCACAGAGGGTCTTTGTGAGGTCTTTGAAGGATCTGCCATATCATACGTAAGCCATGTGCGCGATTATGGATCAAGAATGGAGGACCAACCCAGAAGACATGGTTCATAAGAGTTGCGGGGACTGAACGTGCAGTCCTCCAAGATGCTTTCTACTTCGTCGTAGGCTGGGGTCTTCCTGGTACCGCGGGGTCAGGGATGCGGCGTATGATAAGACGTTGTTGATGCAGTGGAGAGAGCGCGCATCGGGACCTATATCTCTTGGATGGCCTCCCTTCGATTTTAGAGTGAGGGCTGTGATCAATGATGTTTGAAAGAGAGTGAGGTTTGAGGAGAGAAAAAGCAAAAGCGATTGTCCTCCCTCCCAAGAGCTTTCGTCGGCCGGGTGAAGCGAAAATAAAGTCTGCCATATTCTAATCTTATCGCCGAACGATCTTCAACCACAACGACGTCAACCCAAGCATCAGTCTACGCAGACGTCCAATGGCTACCAAATTACTCTATTCGGCGATTCGGCGTTAGCGATTGGAGTGAGGATATAAATATAGCTAAGTACCATCTTTTTCAAGTCACTCTTCGTACGGTTAACTCGCAATTATTGTTCTTGTCTTCCCTACTCCGGATCACTCTGTTTCACCCTCGCTCTATTTCTCTCATCTCAAAATGGCCTCAGAAGCACACAAGCATCGGCCTCTCAAAGGCAAAACAGCTCTCATTACCGGCGCCTCCCGCGGCATCGGTGCGTCCTTAGCCTACGAGCTCGCATGTCGTGGTGCCGACGTGGCCCTAGTCTACGGCTCCCTCAGCAGCCAATCCCTCATCATCGAGCTCGAAAAGAAGATAAAATCGCTCCCTCACAGGCCCAAGGCCTTCTCCATACGCGAAGATCTAAGACAAAGCGGAGCCGCGAGCAGAATAGTCGAGTATCTGACAAACTGGCGCGAAGGAAAGGCATCGATGAGCGTCAATATTTTGGTGAACAATGCTGGCATGGAAGTGGTGAAAAAGCTAGAGGACATAATGCCCGAAGATTTCGAGGCTGTATACAATTTGAATGTCAGGGCGCCGTTGCTGTTGACACAAGCCCTCCTTCCTTACATGCCTCCATCTAGCCGCATCATCAACATCGGCTCAGTCGGAGCCCGAGCTGGATTCCCAAACATGTCTCTCTACTGCTCATCCAAAGCCGCTCTCGAGGGACTTACACGCTGC
Source organism: Gamarada debralockiae (assembly GCA_002803225.1). Classification (NCBI taxonomy): domain Eukaryota; kingdom Fungi; phylum Ascomycota; class Leotiomycetes; order Helotiales; family Hyphodiscaceae; genus Gamarada; species Gamarada debralockiae. Next base: position 68,104 of record NXFV01000926.1, on the reverse strand, counting down.
TGGGCCGCCGAACTGGGACATAACGGTACAACTGTCAACTGCGTGAACCCTGGACCGGTCCAGAGCGAGATGTTGGATAACATACCGAAGGATATTGTTGAAATGCAGAAGAAAGGCACGCCAGTGGAGAACAGACTGGGTATGAAGGAGGAGGTTGCTGATGTTGTAGCATGGCTAGCGGGCCCAGAAAGCAGGTGGGTAACGGGCCAAAGTTTGAGTGTGAGTGGGGGTTGGGCTATGTACTGAGGGAGTGGAGTGGGCTCCGAAGATTGGATGCAAAGTTTATGATATTGAGTTAGGTGAAAGGACAGTTCAAGAGATTAGGTGAATCCAGTGAACCTATTTCAACTCCAAGTTCTGAGTACAAAATTTCCCGTCTCTCTTCGTCTCATTACCTTCCAACCGCAGATCCTCACTTATCGAAAAACGACCCCGGTCCTGAGAAAGTTCCATCAAAAGCACGGCGCAATTTAATCAACCATTTCTGATCAACGCAAAATCAGTCTCGTAAGTTCCTCTGCACCATACGTTTGAGCTCTCCACTGACCATTCAGTGATTCCACACCCTCAACTTCTCAATCTCAAACCCAGTCCATTCTTCTTACCGTATGTTGACACCGTGATGTAGGAAAACGCATTTCATCACGAACACCCTCCTTGTGCAACTCTTCAGTCTGCCAGCACTTTTTGTTGCTCTTCGGCTCGCAACTCTCCTCCTCTCCCTCCGATGGATCCTCTCGACAAATCGTCCTCACTTTCTCGCCATCGAATCCAAGAAATACACTGGCAGTGACATAAGACATTGGATCAGCGCCATTCACGGGATGGACGACATTGATGAAGAGCACATCGGGCATCTCATCAACTCGAAAGGAGAGGTAGAAGCTTTCTACTACGGTGAAAACGAGTGAATGCCGGAACTTGACATATGACTAGAGTCCCATATTCAAGTGAGCAAACTCCAAAGGTATTCCGGTAGGGGTAGCGATAATCGAAAGTGTTCTCAATCATTCTTCGACTTTGATTTTCCTTTGCATTCTAGATATGAAACGTACTGTCTTGCAGCAGAAGTTGCTTTTGTGCGCAAGTAATACTCTGGCGGGTTCTTTGCTGCCGAGGAACGGAATGCAGGAGATTACCTTAGAAGTGCCTAGAAACAATCCGAGGAGAATATAGTGGTCCCTAGGATGTTTTTTTTAAAAGCCTATCATTGCTGTGAAGAGGGAGGATACGGATGATGAGGATGGGGAGAAGGTACTTCTGCGGATGAGACAAGCAGGGAGATTGGCGAGGTGCACACGGTGAGAAAGAATGAGGAGGAGGAATTGATGGGGTTGAGAGACTGGGGGAGATTGATGATAAAGGGTTGATTAGGGCGAGACAGCTTGCTGCATTACGAGCTGTGGTCGCTCTAGAAGTTGATGATTTGTGAAGAAATGGAGGGGCTTTTATTGCTAGCGGAGATGTTGATGGCAGGGGGAGGATGAGGATGATGGTAGTGTTTACAGTGATGAACCTCTCTGGGAACGCTGGGAAAGACGAGCAGCAAGACGAGCCGCCCAAAATGGACAAGAGATTATGGACGGATGCCGATGCTGATGCAAAGATGGATGATCTGGATGAGGAGGGAATGACCACGAGTTATACATATTAGGATGGGTTTGCTCCGTGAAGAGATCTAGGCGGGTATGCGGTCATGTGGCACTTGCATACTCTTTCAATCTACAGGATTACGTCCTTCATGAGCGCAAGCTTGGAAAAGAGTAAGAAAGGAAGGAAATCAAACAAAAGTCATCAATCGATGTCTCTTCTTCATCATAATGCCATCCGGCCTGCATGTGGAGTTATTTACAGCTTCCCCTCCTACTCCTACTTGCTTCGGCTAGTCAAACCAAGTGCTCATCAAACCAAGTAACAGCCTGAATAAAAGCTTGCTCCTTAGCATACTTCTCATGCTTCTTGGTCACGTCGCCTCGCACGGCGAAACCGTGAGCAACACCACTGAAAAGGTTGATTTGGTATGGCTGCTTGGTCTCAACGAGGATAATTTCCGACTTGTGGCGCTTCTCGGCCGGGAAGATTTGGTCAGTTTCTGCGGCTGCAATGGAAAGGGGACCGGAGATGGCTGAGAGCTCGGATTCTTCGACGAAACTGTGAGGGATGAGTGGTTAGTGGATGGAAATTAGGGGTGGTTTAGAGGCACGGTAAGGAGAGTGGGTGACATGTATGGCTACACAAGGCTGAAGAAAGGGTACGTACGAGGGGTGAGCGACAAATCCGACGTCGATGCCCTTACCCTTGGACAGGAAGCGGACGACGTATTTGGCTCCCTGCACCCAATTAGCACTCCTATCCCCAATGACCATCGAAACTTCAAACTTACAAAGCAGTACCCAACAGCTCCAATCTTCTTAAACCCCTTCTCCTGCAAATACTTAATGCTCTTCTCCACAATCGGATCAACAGCCTCATAAGTATGGGGATTATTTCCACTTGTTCCCTTCGCCAACCAAGCAGATACATCGAATCCATCCGGCCTATTCAAGCTCAATGCATCGCCATTGAACAAATCAGGAATGAGAGTGTAGTATCCGTTCTCGGCAAATTGATCAGCCATCAATTGGCTGTTCTTCCAGATACCAATCACATCTGGAAGGAAAAGGATCGCGGTATCTTTGTGGACCCTCTCGGGTTTGGGCTCGGCGACATAGGCGTCGATGCTGCCGATTTTGATGGAGGATCCTGTAGGCTCGCCGCTGTTTGCGTGTCAGCTTGGCTGGCGTCGATCGGGTAAGAGGTTACTGGAACGTACTCGTGCTTCACACCGACAGTACAGCAGGTGGAGGGAGGGTTGGATGCCATTTTCTTTGCTTGATTGTCTCTTGAATAAACTATTAATGTGAGAGTGAAGAGTGGAAGCCAATTGTAGGAGAAAAGTTTGTTTTTGTAGACACGTACCTGTGGGATGCCTCTGTGGAGGGGCATGCGGGGCTCTCATGCTCGCTTTGTAAGAGCTGACTCAACCCGGTCCCATAGCCTCGTCACATCCCCAATCGGGTAGCAGCCACAAGGCTTAAATCCGGACGAAATCCGATCTGACGCTAAGAAATAATAGCGCCAATTCGCACCTTAGACGCGCGACAATTTTCCAATTCAAGCGATCTCTGCGACTTTTATCAACAGCTTCAACTACAAGCGTTGCTATCCGCCCCGACGTCGCAATCATGGCTACGAAAACGGTACAGGCTGCAGAAGCCATGACGGAGGCTGTCACACAAGCAGTGGTCAAAGGACCCATGTTCAAGAAGAATCTCGGGAACAAGCAGATATTCCTGTTCGCATCTCCTATCCCCTTCTATCTCTGCCGTCCTTCCCAATTCTTCCACTAACCCTTTGGTATGCAGGCCGAACTTCACGCTCACCATGATCCGAAACGACAAGCTGCCTCCGACGTTCGCATCCTTCATCGTGCCGCTCAACCTGAATAAGCTGGATTTAAGAGATTATCTATGGAATGCGTATGGGGTACCGGTGGTGGGTGTGAGGAGTTATATCCAATTGCAGAAATTGAGACAGGATAAGCCGGGCGCGATGAGAATTAGTCCTAGGAAGTGGTTCCGCCCGCGGAGTATTAAGAAGATGACTGTTGAGATGGAACGGCCGTTTGTGTGGCCTGAGGAGCCGAAGGGCGATGAATTGGAAAAGTGAGTTGGCCTCTATATTATTGGAGAGATTGGGGGGAGTGTCGGGATGGAAGTGCTAACTGTGACATGTGCAGGTGGGATAAGAAAATGTTCGACGCAGGCCGGAAGGAGAGGACAGAAGCCGAAGAATCGTACCAACCTGGTGCGCGTGAAAAGCCATCGAAAGAGCGAGCAGCATTGAAAGAGCAAGCGAAGAAGTTTTTGACTGGGGAGGAGAAATGGAAACCGACCGGTAGACTTGAGGATTGGGAGGATGTGGGTGAGGCGAGGGAGGTGGAGACTGATGTTGAGTTACCAAGGCCTGAACGGTGATTATAACGGATGGAATGGTAATTGGAACGTGGTGTTTGGATAGATGTATACTATGTACGAATATGTGGCATAAAACGGTGCTAAGGTTCAGCCCAATGCTCTTCCATCTGGAATTTCAGCACTTCGTTTCCCCAACTCCACCAACCGGATGTTAGGTTTCGAGCAAATATCTCCAGGGCTTCATATTCGCTCTCCTCTTTCCCCATAATGTTCTCAAACAGTACTTTGAGATTTGGTTTCCTCGAATGCAAATCGGGAACACCAATAATAACCCTCCGCTTCAAAGAGCCTTCCTCAATCCCCCCGCCTCTTCGACCCACAAGCAGCACTTCGTAAGGTTTCCTCCACGTCGAGTCCAAAGCACAGATCGGCTGCCCTTTACTTGTAATCTTCAACCATATCCATTCCTCTACAAACTCTACACCCCACTCCTCGAATAACCCCCCCTCTCCAAGGATCATCTCTCTGAAGGAGGGTTTGTTAGTGACCCAGACTGCGACAATTCCATCATCAACTAGATGATCGTAGATAGGTATAGGGAATAACAATGATTTGATTTCAAGATTGCCGTACGATATAGAGTAGGATTGCTTCCGCCTTGCTGAACGATTTGGCCACGGTGGATCAAGGAGAACGAGGTCGAACTTCGGTGCAGAGTTCTTGAAAATGCCGAGTGTTTCGTGAATAGCTCCTTGTAGGAGCGTTGACTTGGATGGAATCATGGGTTGCAGCTTCTCAGGTCCAAGAGCCACATGTATAGATGCTTGATTCGGGTTGTGATAGTGGATGGCACTGGTGAGAGAATCATGAGCGTGCACGTGATTGACGTCGATTTCGGCTTCCTTCTTCAGACTCGCTGCAGGACCCCGCTCCTCCTCTTGCGTATCAAGTCTTCGCCGTTTCCTTCCCTCCATAAAATCTTGCCCATCCTCTACAGCAACTCGAGGCAGGCGCCACAGTCCCTCATACTGTCCTTTCACCTCGTCAAGCGCAAATTCCAAGTGTTTCTGCTGAAGCAAGTCCTCCAGAGAAGTAGATCCCACATTGGCCTTCGCTTTAGCTGATTTTGGTTCCACGGATGCATAAGGATGCTCAAGCGGCTTTGATGATAACAAACGAAGTGATGTGGGAGACAATGAGGGATCTTGGGCTAATTCAATGGATCGAGGGATGTCGAGGATGGTGATTGTTGCGGAGGGGTTTTGATAGAGGATACATGAAGACATGGAAGTGGTTACATGGCTTTTGGTATATTAATAAGAGTTGTGGAGCGAGGGTTAAGGAGGATTGTATAAACGTTGTGTGAAGTTAGGAACAAGATAGGATGCACGGAATGGACATGGAAGTTCAACGACGGAGTAGGGCTGGATTATGTAAGCCAGTTCCAGATCCACCGGGAACCGGTGAGGCTCATCTTCCGTTTCCTTCTTAGTCCTTACCTTCCTCTTTCCATTTTCACAGAATCAGAAAGCGTAAATATTATTGCTCATGATGTATTACCTTCAGATTATTAAGAACTGCGCCAACGCACCTCTGTTCTCAGCCGAGAGTCTTCCTCATTGTCAGACTTCGAGACGCAAACACAGTTTCTGTCGTGAACACATCTCAGTGTCGATGGCTTTGCTATCCTCAAGGTGAGTTTTGAACGTCGAGAGATTGAAATGTCAGAACGATCAATATTAACTACATCTCGGTGCGAGGCATGGCGATGAAAGTGTGACGTTGACTAGGCCCCGGTACCGCCGAGCTTGTTCTCGAAGTAACGGGAATATCTCATAACGTAGCCCGACGCGATGGTTTCTCCAATGGATACTCAACGGTTGTTCCAAGTGTAATACCCCCTTCAAAACTGCGCAGGCACTTTTATGCCGACCTGCTGTCCGACTTCACTAAAATGATCGATTTCCTTCGACGGACAAGCTGGAAATGCCTTCAGCTCTCTCTTCACCTTTTCACGTTTCGTTATCGAGATTTCGTCGAGATTTTGCTTCCCGGCGTAGTTGGTTGAAGTAGGCGTCTCGCAAGTGGAGAGGTTCCTGGGGCGTGGCTATCACAGATCAACCTTTCAACAAAAGGCACATCAGTTATGATAGAGCAGAATACCATCAGCTTGTTCTTATTATTTGACATGAGCTGCTACGCAAACTTTCTGGATATTGGGATAAACTAGGTTGAAGTGTCACACATCATTCTTAGTCTGTCCGCCGACACATCTCTCCGCTCCATTTTTGTCATGACTGCACTCCCAATGCCACACTCTCATCCATCCTCCACCACCAAAAAGGACTACTTCATGTCTTGTCTCCCATTCCACAACATATATATCTAATTTCTTCAACTGTTTTAGCTCATTTCCCGCATTCTTTCTCCTTATCCGCAATTCAGTGAATAATTTCTCTATAGAAGTGGTGTTGATATGCAGGTCAGGAATATCACCCTCACCCCCAAACTCCCTGAAGTTTCGCCAGACATTCTCTCCAGTAATAGTATCAGAATACAGATATCGCCCTTTGTACATTTTATGATCAGGCGAGGGAAATCGGAGGATTAAGTGCTCCAGCTCGGGTGCCTTAGCGAAGGGATCAAATATATCGTAATCCCAACCCTATTCTTGATTCTCCGGCCTTAGAAGGTTGATATTGACTGAGCAAAGTTTGGTGCAAGTACTCATCAGCCTTTCAACTTGAGTCTTATTAATCGGCAATGTACCAGCGGAATATCCAAGTGTCAAATTCGTGAGCTCCTGTGCATGATGGTTCGCAATTACTTCAACAATACAGTCAGAAGACGCAATACTCTGTAGCGAAATAGATTCCAAATGCAGTACCGTCGCATTCATGAATTCTCGAGTAGCATTGTCGAATACCTCTTTACTTCCATTACCCCCTAATAAGGCAACATGTTTTAGACTCGGGAGCGCTGCACCTTGGAGGTTTGTCAGAGTCGCAACCGACAAGGACAAAGATCCGAGTTCCAATGTATGTAGATGCGACCAATCCATCGCTTCCAACCAACAATCAAGGTTCGATCTCCCATCTCGCTCTTTGCTGATAGGTCGTGGCGGTGGTTCAATATCGTCCTCGTAGAACGCCGTCCAGTTGAACGGTGGAGCATCTTTAAAATACCACGCATACCCCCCATCGGACTGTTCATCAAAGCTGTAGCCATCGAGCTTGAGGATTTCAAGCGCAGGGAATTTGACATCTAGATTTGAGCGGAAGTCAAATGCGTACGGTGTCCAGCCGCTTGTGACGCAGCCATAATGATGGATGCTGAGTTCGAGTGAGCGGAGATTTGGGCAGATTTTCAGAATTTCGAAAATGAGGGAGAGATCTTGGAAGTTTTCTTCGCTTCCGTAGCTGATGTCTGCTTTGAGGGAGACAAGGAGAGTGGAGCCAACAACTGAATTCAGGTCTAGCTCTTGGTTCGGAAATTCAGAGTGTAGTACAGCCGAGACGTCGGGTTGTTTGTTTCCAAGAATGAAGGATCGACGAAGGGATGGGCCGATGAGCGGTCCAATGAATGACCTCTAGGTTGGTGAGTTGTCTGAAGATAGAATTGAGTTCGTTGTCGTCTGCAGGATATGCAAATCCTGATACCCTGATCTCACGAACAGCGTCTCTGGATGCGCTTGCTGAGCTATCAAGCAAACAGGTCATCAAAGCATGGGTCGCGAAAATACTCTCTGGCTCCCCAAATTCGAATTTCAGGAAAGTGGATGATTCTGGGTGATTGCCATCGAAACTGAAGAGGGTTGAGGTTGGAGATCTTTCTCTTGGACTTTATCAGGTCCTTCGGGCAACTTGTATTACTGTGCGCTGTGAATGCCGTCCTAATGAACTCTCTGCACCGCCACCCCAGAGATGTCCTATCGTACGAATAGGTACTAGTTCTGTGACGACTCTGGCAGTAATGGTCACGTAGATGGTCTGTGCGGTAGGGATTCAACTTGGTTTCATGTATTCGAGTCCTTCTTCTCTCCTTAGCTATTCTTTTAGTTGGAAATACCGTCTTGGTGTGTCTGCTTGAGGTAGATTCGTGACAAGTTCCACGCTAGCATGCCACTAGAGGCTTGTTCCTTAGTCGAGTACTTATATATCAGATGGTTTTAGTACCTAGTTTGATAGTAGTCCTCCGTTCTGTGTCACCCACGCTTCGCCGGAGACAGCTAGCGAGACTTGGCAACCGCCTTAACGCGCTCTATTATATGAGATAATCTCTCATCAGCTCTCCGGTAGTATTGCAATCGAAGGTTTGTAGCCAGCGCCTTGTACAAGCTGAGAGTTCGACTTTGCTGGCCATTAATTTATATTATAGTATCTAATAGTATAATAAATTAATTAATGTTTTTTGGTAGTGTTCATATACAAAAGAGAAATAAAAAGTTGCGAAACATAATACCTTACTTTCACACGATAACCCACTTTCGCTAAAGGGCTTTTAGGAGCAAGCCTTAGCACCGACTATTATGTCACGCAGGCCTTTGCGTTAAGAAAAAGCTCGTACCTAGAATCGTCAGAACCTTACGTTAGTTTCAAATTTCTGAACAACGCGAGTACACATCCGCTTTTGACTTACAGCTTTTGAGCAACGGAGAGACACGGAAAGAGGCACGCTCTCCTGACTAAATATAGGCCTTCCTCTTGCTCTCAATCAGGAACGCGCAGCGCGGCCAGGCCTCTTTGTGCCCTACAGATAGGGTCCGAAAGAAGTAAGAGGTTTACTTCCGTAACATAGGCAATTCAGAACGAAGTATAGAACATTCGAGAAGTCATCTTATGAATGACACTGCGACGGAATTTCTGGAATTTCCTCTACTCCGCCCACGCCGCCACTTCCCGCCACCTATTATGAAAACGCCAAAATGCCAAACTCCTTCATCTAGATATTCCCGTTATACACGCAGGGTCGGCCCAACGAAAGCCCAAATATTTCATCTCAGACATTATTATCAAAGATGAAAGTAGGCTCAGAGTCTCTGTCCTTATTCTTATTGTTATGGTCGATCCGCACGTTCGTTGTGACCTTGATTCCATCCTTCCCATCTTCTTGAAGAATTTCAACCTGGCTCTCATTGCCGGCAGATCCAACCCTTGTAGAGAGATTTTTGCTGTGTGTAAAATTGTCGGTTTTGGTCCTTCCACTGAGAGATTCTAGTCGATAGGACCTTCCATGCTGTGCAGTTGAGAATTCGCTTTGCTCAGTCGAGAGATCAAGCAGGCGGCCGATGCAGGGGAAAAGGTGGAAGAAGGCGCGGAAGGTAGGAATGCAAGCGCAAATAACGAGGCTACACACTTCGATTGTCGACCAATTTAGTTCGGGAGGTAAAATAACTAGCAGAGGGGTAAGCTGTGGCGTTCGCAGTAGCTCAAGGATCAGGAGCAGAAGATGAGAATGTTTTCTTACATGTGATATCGGTACTCGTGTTCTGTAAGAACGTCACACGGATAATACTGATAATGCAAACCCTAGATAGGAAAGACATTACTAATATAAGTAGCAGTAAGAAGCATGAATAACTTACAATAAACCAAGGGAGAACATAAAAATAACACCAATCTTTTTGCCGAGACCGATCTTCAGCTTCCCTAACATCGGGATCGGTAGGCAGAAGAGGACGATATCTGTTGCAAGCTTGATACCAAACGAGACATAAAAGAAGGTAAGTAGGTTCAAGCATGTGCCTGGCAATTCCGGATTCCAAGCTTTTCGCAAAGGTGCACATTGAGAGAGGACCACAGCAGACTCTTCAATCAGCTCGGCCACCAAGACTGATGCGAGGACATAGCTGCTGTATCGAAGGCTGTTCGAGGGGAATATTTTCAAGTAAAAGAATACAAAGGCTAATTTGGACGCCACGAAGGAATATATGTAGGCCAGTTCTGCTGCGAAGTTGTACTGTTACGAGTTAGTTATCAGAGGTTCAAAGGGCAGATATAAATGCTAAAAGTTCATGAATGTCATTCAACGCATATTCAACGTGCCTTACCTTCAGGAGGGTGACCAAATCCTCAGATGAAACTGTAGAAATATGGCGTCCAAGGCCGTATCGAGTTTCTAGAAAGATCAGTAACTAGACTGCGAAGTATAGGTATACTAAGATCAATAAAATGTACTTACCGATAGTAGTCGTAACACACAACACCATCGCAAAGAGCTACGTAAAGAATAAGCACTTGTGTTATTTCTGATGATAATCGGTGCGGGCTTACATAGCCCACTCCTATAAAGACTATTGGATGTTAAAAACTAGCTTCAGTATCTGCCAATCGCGAGATGACTTACGATCATCCCAACCATGGGAATTAGTGACAAAGAACCGAGTGTAGAACCTTATTCCGATGCAGAATGTCATGAGGGAAATCATGATCGCGTTGCAGATAATCACGCTGGACGCAATGTCCTCCGTATTTGTAGAGGTAGCCATGATCAAGTTCGAACCAGTTTGCACCACATGAGACTCAAGATCGCTTTAGAAAAGGAAGTGATAAGCAGAAAATGGAACTCAGATATATGAAAGCACGACCGGAAAATACCCACAAGGCCCCTTCTGGATCATTTTCAACTTAGAGACGCACATAATCCAAATGCGAGGAATGAAAAACTCAGTGCCAGGGGTGGGCTCATCGAAAAGCCATATCATAGGCGGGGGAAACTCTGTTTTCTCGCGGCGTCCATACAAGTATCATTTGTGGCTTTCGTGGCTGCTTGTTCCAACACCTTTACGGAGATTGCCATACCCTAGGTGAATCCCGAACTGATATTGCGATACAAAAGCTGTCGCATAGCTTATCATGAGGAAGGAACCATGACTGAGTTGTAGAGAGAAAGAAGACAGGCTTTGAAACAAGTGCTGTTTATTTGTACATGTGGCTTTTTGTATGCAACCTCCGCCGCATTTCGCGGATATCCTTATGATAGAAACAATTTTCTAGGGGCACTGGGCATGGAACGGATAGCCTTCTATCCGAACATGCATGCCTGGCGAGTCAGTTCTGAACTTCTGCGGTTTGACGAAGAAAGGCAAATCCAGTGGAGTTACATTTGAAGATATTTAATTGGCGGGGAACAAAAAGTACCGTTCCAATGGCTAAACTCATTCCCGACGAAGGGTCCGATGAACTCCTGGCCTTTTTCTTGTACTTAGTATCGGTAAAGTTGTGCTTTTGTTGAACGCGTCGAAGACGAGAGTAGGCAGCTCGTCATAGTGCCGGAGATATGTGGGCTATAATCGTGGACGAACTGACCCACTAATTTTTACAGCTTCGCCTAATTAATGGGCTTTAGCAATACAGCCGTTTCTTCAATATATTTCGATTTTTCAGGCGTAACAACTCTATTATAGATTACCTTAATATTGTAACTATGTTTTTAATAGTATAAATACTATATAAAATAAAAGCGATTAAGATATAATTTGTAAAATTATTAAGTCTATAGTATAAATGGAAGGTCTTAATATTTTAGATTAAACCTGATTACTGTGACGGCAGCTGACCAAGCTGCATAGGAGCGGTGAGAATAGCTTTGAACCACTCTGCCAACTGGCCAAAAAGGCACAAGAATAAGGTGATAGCCTTATTCGCTATTCTACTACATAGGCGATAACCCAATGCTGACGCATGCCGCATATCACGGCTCGTACGGATGGCCCGTACAGCCAGGAAAGCTAGGGAGTTGGTTGCTGGGCAACGCTGTGGTCGCTGGCGTATTGATCACATGTTTATACGAGTTCAGGAAGCTCAAACCTTTCTTTCCTCTTTTCCTTAGCTTTGAATAGTCGTAATTGAACCTATTCTATCTTGCCTTCCAAGCCCTGAATTTGGATTCGTGACATCGCACGCCTCCAACGCCGAACACAATTATTAACCCTTTGAAATTAATTACTTTATATAAAATCTTAAATAACTTTGTAAGTAATATATTAAATTATATCTCAAAAGCTGTGTTTAAATCTTTATACTTTATTATATAATTTACTATAGTTTATTATAATAAAGTATTGTTGTAATTTAATATATAATAAATAAACTTTTTATCTTTATAGTCATAATAGCATATGACTACATTTCAAGCCGAATTTACTGAATTATAACTTCAAAAATCTAGTAAGTTAAAGTTAATTTTAATTAAGAAGCTTTTAAAATAGTGTATTTTATTATGTAAATTATAATATAAGGTTATATTATATTTTTTTTATTTGTATTTTGAACAATTTTGAATATAAATCACATGTAGAAAATTGCTATTAATTTATAGGTTAAGTCACAACTTTAGGACTTTTTATACTTAGCTATAAAATATTATTTTACAGACTTGATTAGATAAACTATTAATTCTAAGAGCTTTTAAGTTGTATTATTGATATTTAATTAATTATTCGACACTATGGTCAAAAAATCGACTGTATTAATGAAAACGACTATATTGCTAAATCCCACTAATTAGGCGAAGCCATAAAAATTAATAGATCAGGTGGCCCCGTGATTAAGCGACTGCTAGGGTTTGACACCGCTTCTCGCTTAGTTAGCAGGGGCGTTGCACGGCAACCAGAGAGCGGCCTTACAGGCCTCTCAGGGCGCAAATATGGCGCATAGGCCCTATAAACATCGCTAAAGATGCTGTTCCGTCAGGCCCTTAAACCTCGTTGCTCTGTCTGATCTAGTGGCGTCCTGAGGCTTCGCCCTTATACGCAGTACTAATAAGTTCGTGCGGGGAAGAGGCGTTAAGTCTTCGCCCTCCAAAGGGTGATGTGATATGACAGAAGAACAGGAACGGAAATGCTGCCGAAATCTTGTTCGCGGAAGCTTTCCCCAGTAATGTGCTGCAATGTGCTGCAATGCGGGGAGGTTTCATATCATCCCGTGGCGGCCCTAAAGTGTGGTTTCCGAGAAAGCGTCGGGCGCCACAATATTCTCTCTAGAAGCTTAACCCGGGTAATCGTTCGGCTAGCGCCCATATTGGGCGAGGGCGGTCAATGCGTAAATCACCAGCGAATTTTCGTGGATATTGAAGATATAATAAGACCCTATTATTTAAGCCCTAACTCTTTATATGTCGCACAATAATCCTTCCCTTACCTCTTGCCTAACGATATAACATAGGAAATTTGGCTATAAGTTACTTATACCGCTTATAGTAAGGCTCTACAAGACGCTTCTCTTATATATTAACTACTCTTCTTTTATCTTCCTTATCCGCTTTAATCTATCTATACACTATATGACTATATATCTCTGGATATTTTTGAATGACCTTATTCGGCGTATTATTTTGTGCTCTTTGTTACGGCCTTGGCTTATAACTCCCTGGCAAATTACTAGCCACCTCCTAACTAACCCCTAACTCCCCTTTAATTTATAAAACACTAGCTATTATATAAACCCTTAGTCTTTCCCTAGCCTTTTATAGTCTATATTGTGGCGGGGAAAATTATTGTGGCCTTGTTTTTCAGGGTTGGGGTCTTTATGGCGACGAGGCAGAGCGGCGAGACGCGGATGCCGGCTGTTGGGGAGGAGGCGGTGGTATCCGAGGAGGGACTTCGGGGCTGGTGCTGGTGCGAAAGCCATTGTTGGTTTCTTGTGTGTTGTGTTGGGGTTTCAATCTTTTGTCGTCTGGTAGTTCAACTCTAATCCCTCAATCTTCGTTCCACATTCGGTTGGTAAGCATGGCCGCTTCCACTCAGGCGCTAATCACCCTCGGCTCACCCTCGGCTCAGCCAGCTCGGGTGAGCTGACCGAGCAACCTGAGCAGTACCCACTTAACCAATAAGGCTAGATGTTAGCTTAGGGCGTACATCATGTTATTTTTGTCAAGTTTTGACGATTATTCCTAGGAGCCCAAAGAGGCTCCCAAGCATCCCGAATAGGACCTCCGTGAAAATAGATTACGTTACGCCACGGGCCACTACCCAAAGCAAACGGGAATTGTTCGGAAGATATATTGGACTGGTGATGAGTTTGAGCTACAACTTTCTTTCTACACAGTCGTCTCACTACTCGTTGGAAAACCGATGCTGATTCAAAGGATTGGCGCAGATCCGGATGCTGTTGTCACTGATGTTTGGGCATGGGGATCGCCCGCAACTGAAAGCAGCTTCGAACCTTTCCGCGCCCAAGATATGATAGGTGACAACTGCATCGGGATGGACGGAGGGTGGTTCGAGGCAAGCCTCCATGGGGACCTTGTTGATCATGGCCCTTATGGTTCTTGGGGTATACTCTGGGACTATGTCGATATTCACGCATCCCAGCTATCCTAGAGGGAAATATGTAGCATATCTGATACACTCAGAGGTCAACACCATTATTCCTCCGTCAAAGCCAACCGAGGTGATCACTCACATGTGAACACTTCCCTCCAAATTCCTTCCAAGCTCAGTGTCAAACATTCTCATAAATGATCGCATAATTCACAAAGCACGAGGAAATAGGAAGTATCCGTTCTAGAAGCCGAGCCCCTTTCTCTGCAGATCACAGCCGAATACCGCCCCTTCTCCATTCCCAAATATGGGGAAAGATCCCGTTTCAATGTTTCTCCCAACCAAAGCCCCGCGATTCGTTTCACTGTTGGTGATGATTGGATGTCATTTCAGAGAAAGGCTATGTATTCTGGTATGACGACATCGTCGGCGCTGACATGGCGTACCAGGTTGACCATAAACAGATGGCCCAGCAGATTGCTGACAGTAGCATTTGACGTGGTTCAGGGTCGCGACTCCTCGTCGAGAGTGCGCAGTGCCCGAACTGACGATAGTCAGCCGGCGAGGCTTTGCCCGGGGACGACTTACCCTTGAGGAGCGGCGGGAGCAGGACGATATTAAGCAAATAAATTACGAAATAAATCAATTGATTTCGGGTTGATTTTACTATAATTACAGGATCTAGCAATCGCCGCAGTATTGAGAAAAGAGACAAGAATATGGGGGTTACAGTAAAAACGTCTTCAGTTGAGAGGTACGGGGTGGGATTTATTAAGTTTATTTGTGGCTACTTTCATTTCGTAATGCAAAAATTCAAGCCAATCATTCTATGTTCTGTGCTACCGCAATGCAGCCTCATCCTCACATGGCGAATTTTCGCATCATCATCGCTTCGGAGAGTGACAGAGCCCTCGTTCTATATCACAAACATATAAACTCAAATACTCTACTTGAGCATATTCTATCGTCCACTTCTGGAGCGTTGGCACCAACGAGCTGCGGACCATGGCCGCCCACGCCGCTAAGCCTCCGGAAATCTCGGATGAGGGATTCACCATTTTGCATGACCCAAGCCAGCCTACATCGGAGTAAGTCCTGAATCAAAGCCACTATCATATCAAGCAAAACTCTAACTCGCTCAAGCATCATTATACTTCACGGCCTAGGGGGGCATCCGCACAAGACGTTCGCCTCCTCGTCAGCAACAGATCTTTGCCGAGGTTCTAGACCCGGCTCATCATCATCAAAGATCCTCTCTAGGGCTTTAAAGAAGCTCACAATCAGACATACCAACCTCAACCCCGAAAGAGAAATCAACGGCAATGCTCTAAAACAAGGCTCTCACTGGCCCCGTGATTTTCTGTCACGTGACTGTCCTCATTCTCGGATCATGACGTGGGCCTACGATTCGCACATCACGAAAGGCTACGCTCAATCAAATAAGAGTAATGTTTTTGCTCATGCTAAAGATCTATTATATTCTTTGCGTAGGGATAGAGCGCTGAGGCGACCTATTATATTTGTAGCTCATTCACTTGGGGGGCTCATTGTCAAAGAAGCAAGTTTTACTTGCCTCATTGTCGCCCTAACATATATGCTAATCAAGCGATTAGGTACTGCGTCGCTCAGAAGTATCAACTGAGCCTGAAGTTCAAGACATCATCAAGTCGACCATTGGGGTCATTTTTCTTGGGACGCCTCACCGCGGGAGCCCAGATCTTGCTAATCTAGGAGAAATAGCGCGGAGTGCTGCTAGTACAATACTTATGATGGATTCAAACGCGGTGCTGCTCCGAGCTCTGGGCCTCGATAGCCCAGAGCTAGAGTTAAGTCGCGAGTCCTTTATCACACAGTGGAGAACGTTTGGCTTTCAGGTTAAGACCTTTCAGGAGGCGTTCGGAATATCGGGGGTCAACGCCGGTCCATTGAATAGAAAGGTGGGTCGTAGCGTCTTATATGGTAATCTAATATTTGGAAATACCAGTATACGTCCAAACTTGGACTTTTCACAGCTTATTTGCGACTTTTAGGTTGTCCCTGATTATTCCTCGTCTTTAGACGATCCTCGTGAACACGCCGAGACAATATCCGCGAACCACATGGATATATGTAGGTTTTCAAATGCTACGGATTTGGGATACAAAAAGATATCCGCAGAGATAGCCCTCATGTTGCGAAGCATTAAAAATAATTGTTAGTGCACGCCGATATTATCCGCTCAAAGCTGTGTATTAACTACCTCAGTGCTCGACTCTCAATCCTCAAAAGCTGCTGTGCTCACTGAAGAGTGCAAAGTTAAGTTACACCTAAGGGAGACCAAAATTCCCATTTGTCGGGCTTTGCTAATTAAACACAGATCTTCTCCGCTCGTTACATTTTCCAGCAATGTATCTGCGCCAGAAGAACATTCGGGACGCTCTAAGCAATACATGCAACTGGTTTTTTTCCACTCCTGAATACTACAACTGGATCAATCGGTACAAGGTTTCAGAACATCACGGTCTCTTATGGATTAAAGGAAAGCCAGGGGCCGGCAAATCAACACTGCTGAAAGAAGCTCTGCAAAGAGCTGAAGAAACTTATGCTGGAACTCAAACTACTACTGCTGGTTTTTTTTTCAACGCCAGAAGTGCCGAGCAGCTTGAAAAAACTTCTCTGGGATTATTTCGCTCGATTTTACACCAAATCCTGCAACAGAATCAAGAAGCTTTATCCTATATTTTACCGAACTACTTGCAGAAGAGAGAAACCCAGCGTCAGGTTCAATGGCATCAAGCTGATCTGCAGAAGTTCTTGTACTATGCATGTACGACTCCGGATCCCGTATTCATATTCATCGATGCGCTGGATGAATGTGATGAGAGAGAAGTGCGCTATCTGGTGGACTTTTTCAGAGACTTAACAACCAAAGCATGGTCTGAGGGAGCTCATCTCAGCATTTGTCTCTCCAGTCGGCATTATCCGAATATATCGATCAAGGCTTGTCCTGAAGTTGTCATTGAACATCATAATGAGCAAGATATTCTGGAGTATATCCGAACTGAGGCAGAATACGTCGATACGGTATCAAAATTACAAGACAAGATCTTCACAAAGTCCCAAGGCGTTTTCCTTTGGGTCGTACTAGTGGTCTCCATGCTCAAGAGGTTAAGTTACGGGAATTCACTTAAATGGATGGAGAAGAAGCTCGAGGAGATCCCACCAGAATTGGACCGGCTATTCTGCGATA
The DNA here is from genome assembly GCA_002803225.1 of Gamarada debralockiae. Classification (NCBI taxonomy): domain Eukaryota; kingdom Fungi; phylum Ascomycota; class Leotiomycetes; order Helotiales; family Hyphodiscaceae; genus Gamarada; species Gamarada debralockiae. Next base: position 50,658 of record NXFV01000926.1, on the reverse strand, counting down.
TATTTCAAGAAGTAGCTACAGAAAAACGCGACTCACAGAAAGCAATTTGTCTTGTGCAATGGATTTTGTTCGCCAAGGAACTTGTAAAGCTATCCGAGCTCCATTGTATTCTCGGTTTCTCAGAAGAGCACGTGCATCACTCTATTCAATCCTGGAAGGATTCAGACGAATTTCTTGCTCCCGAAAAACAGCTTCAGATGATTACGACTCTATCACGAGGCCTTGTGGAGCCTGTGATCTCGACTGAGGCCGACCCTTCATTACAATTCATTCACGAATCGGTCCGTGATTTCTTCCTCACGGGCAGTGGCTTTCAACTCCTGGACCCAAAATTCGAAGGCAGCATTACAGGGAAAGCTCATAGTTCCATAGCATTGACGTGCGTGAACTACCTTCAAACCAGCGAGGTTAGCAGCGCTGCACGGAGCGCACACTCCCGAGTTAGTAGACCTTCACAAGAGCCTTTGATTCTACTCCCCTATGTAGCCACCTACCTTTTTACCCACATTGAAGCAGCGGAAAAAGAGTTGATAGACCAGAGCAATGTTTTGAGTCGCCTACTCTCGGACCGCAGCGCTCTGTTCTCCTCTCTTCCACTCATGCTCGGTGTTTCTCACTTCCCCAGCAGCCGCGAATACGAGAAGGGCGAGAGCGCCTTATATTACTGTAGTCGGCATAAGCTCTTTTCTTGCGTTCGTCGACTTCTAGAACTAGGTGAAGACCCAAATGAGAGAACTCCGACTCTGCACCAGTATCCTTTATTCGCTGCTGCATCTCCGGTTTCTTGGGGTAATCCGGAGACATCGGCGGTGAAAACGGTGCGAGTGCTCATTGATGCAGGAGCAGATGTGAATCTTCAGAATTATGGAGGAAATACGGCGCTGCATGTTGCGGCTGAAGGCTCCGAAGTGAAAGTAGTTCGTTTGCTGCTGAAGGCGGGCGCCGATATAAGAGTTGAGGACAAGTGGAAACAGACAGCGCTGCATATTGCTGCTTGGCGGTCGACAACCGATGTTATTGGCATGCTGTTGGATGAAGGGGCGGATGCGAATGCGGTCGACGTATATAAGATGACGCCGATGAATTACTCCAGGGAGCGAACTAATCGGTATCAGATTGAAACGGTGTTTAGGGCGAAGGAACATAGGGATTCTATAATTGCAGATAGTTAGGTTGGGGATACCTCCAGGAGGTCAAGCGAAAGGGTCGAACCGGATTATGCTTATAGAGATGGTCAGACTATTGAGCTAAATAATGCAACAGCATTACCAACTTGTCTAGGCCATTATGTGGTTGCTTGGGCTGTATCACCGTTTGTCCCTATATCTGGTTCTAAGCATCAGCGAGAACCACATCATTGTTGATATATCCGGTACCTCAGACCTCTCTTTTAGTTAATCTTGATTTACTAGACGTTCTGTATCTGAACAACTCGAACCTACTCTCATTTCAGGGTATCTGAGAGGTTATGTCATGCCAAGCCGCTCCCCTTGTCGTACGCTAGCTGATCAATATTTATGTTCTGTCTTGGAAAATCCAACAGTTCGCGGTTGCTTCAACCATAGGCAACCATACCGCCCAGAGGCTTTGACTTGCAAATGCGTCAAGCGCGTAGGCTTGGGCATCAAATTTTTTAATTCTTCTTCTAGGACACCATCCTGTTTCATCAGATCGTTGCTATGCCTAAGGAGGCGAACTGAGCTCTGGCATAATCCCTTGCCTCAGGCTAGCTGGATCGGATGCTCGGAGTCAACCTAGTGCATGAGCGTGGAATTGGAATCCCCGTTATCTTGTGGATAACTCTCTCCAGAGATTTCTTATCGCCTAATTTCTTGCCCTCCTTGGAGAAATTCTAGCAAAGTTGGAGCAATGAGTTCCTGAAGGGTCCATCCCCGACTAAACCACTTGCTCTCCCGAAAGGCCTGTTTCCAAGGCTGCTGGCCAGACTTATTGCCAAGCTATAAGGAGGATGTTGAGACATCTCTAAGGAAGACGTAGCATTTAATCGAATGATGGTACCACAAAACATGGAATTGATAGCCTCCGGGAGTTCAGTATTATCTAAATTGTCGATGCAACAAGTGTCAACCCAAAAGTATTGAAAGCCATTACGAGTATACTTGGCCAGTTCTACGCAGAATCGGATCTTGTTATAGCCAAGCTGGCTCTTCCTAGTACCATCTAACAGACCTTTGAAGCTGACCCCTTCGGTATCTGCTCCCCATGTGTGCGAGAATATAGCATATTGGTGATGTCATCGTTAAAGAAGTCCCTGGTCAAGCTAATTTCGCCAGCATTATTGCGTTCTAAGAGGGGTATCGTTCCGTTCGGCTTTTAATAGGATTCTGGCGAATAGAATAGAATATATATAGTGCGCAAATGTAGAGCTGGTGAAGGATAGCTTCTAAAGGTGGGGTTCAGCTGGCCGATCTTCAACCTCTTCAGACATCTTCGATGAGGCCAAGATAAACCATCAGAGCACTACATTCTGAAGTATTATGAAGGGTAACATCAAGATTGTTCACTTGGTTTGCGTTTATCTCAATGTAGATGCTTGTCCAGATCGTGGGCAACCCACGCAACTCGGACTAGGCTACTAATCACGTCGACCTTCGAAAGAGTCTGCTTAGTGCCTGGAGCGATCTTCTGTATATTTCCTGATTGGTGCGTTTCTAACCGTGGATGAGGGGGGTAGCCAATCCATTTATCAGCTCTCTCAAACCTACAAATACAACAAAACATGCTCTCAGATTCTCAGACAAACATCAGGACAGTTGCTACCTAATGCTTGCATCAAGTGGTGCTAAGATTGGCGTATGATCAAGACGTAAGACCAAATCCGGGGAGAACTCGGGGAATTCAGGTTAAGCCGACCCGGACAGGGATCTGTTCTTCCATCCACTCATTCCTTTTTTCGGCACGTATTCTTCGCTCATGTTAGTCCGTTCTTGCCATGAAACTTAGATTTGTATAAGTAATTCTCCTAGTATTTCCATGAGCTCCGCATTTGCCCTTGAAATCTTTTCAAAAGCCTTGATCCGAGTGCCAAGATGTTGTCTATTGTAATTTATATCATTGGCCTTCTGGCTGCTTTTACGGCAGCCTCAATTCAAATCGTAAGTCTTTCCTTAAAACAGATAGCCACATCATTTGTATCTTTGCGTATGCGCAATGTGTCGTACTAATGATTCAATAAATAAATTCTAGCTTCCAGGCTCAACAATAACCACCACGGAAACAGACCAGCATATGCAAGCTCATAGCGGCGGGATCGTTAAGGTCAATAATGTCTTCTACCTAATTAGAGAGAACAAACTCAATGAGAGCGCTTTTCAGAGCATCAATTTCTATTCCAGCACTATAAGTTTGCTTACTTTCCTTAGAGCTTCACCACCTCATCTAACCGCTCCCCTTGTTTCACGGACGCAAATAGATACATGCCGTCTGAGCTTCTTCTTGCTAGATCTCGTTCAATGGACCTTTATAAACAAACTCCTTACGAGCCCAACCTCACTAGTCTGTGGTGTTCAGGCGCTCTTTAAGGCCACACTTCACCCCGCACCCACACTAATTTCTTAAATTACTACCAAAATGACTACTATTTCCCCCCCCCCAACTTGATTTTCAGCACCTTCTTGGCTATGAAATCCCTACAAAACACAAGGAAGCGATACGCCAATTGCACTGATTTGGCCACCCACCAGTTTCAATGATTATGGTGCGATATCCCTTCGGCCAGAGCTTAATCCGTCGCGTCTTGAGCTATGATTACCCTGAGCGTACTTCGTAGACGTCCAAATCGAACTGGCCCTGCCTACTCTCTCTCAGATGCAAAGGTCGACGAAATTATCAATTACGCCTCCGAACCGTGGGAGCATCGAATTATTAAGTACGACGTCCTTCGCACGGGGCTTGGGCTCAAATGCTCTATCCAAACGTTAGAGCGAAGGCTCAAACAACGAGGCTATTTCCGGTGTACTGCTTGTCAAAAACCCTACCTCACGAAGGCCCAAGTTATTGCGCAATATCTCTAGGCAATGGCGCATATATTCTAGCATACAGAGTGGCTGAAGGTGCTTTGGGCGGATGAGGTTACTGCTTAATTAGAGGCAAGACAGCGAAGGAGAAAGTGACGGGAAAGAGATGGGAGCGTCGCTATGAGACGTGTATACAACACTAGCTTCATCGTGGTCATATGACACTAGTCAACGCATTGGGTGCAATTGGATATGGCTATAAGAGTCCTTTGCTATTTATCCACGGATCTGGCAAGAAAAGTGCTCTTACACAACGCGATTATTTGTCTCGAATCCTTGAGCCGTACATTAAGGCTATCGTCAATGTCTTCGCGGCGATTACTCACCTACTTTGCCTTGCCGTTAAGCCTCTCTTTGTAGAAGATGGCAACTTAGCTCACGGTCACGAGTCTATCCGTAACTGCTATGCCAAATGACGTACGAAGCATGGTATCGTGCTAATGCCTCACCCCTCTATAAGTCCTGATATGAACCTAATTGAGAAGTGCTAGCGGAGGGATCAAGCAGTCACTGCATAAACGAAAGTACCAACCTACTACGGAGGCCTAGATGGAGCAGGCAGTGACGGAGGAATGGGACGCAATCCCACAAGGAAATGGATTAATCAATCGATTCTGAAACACGAGCACTAGGTGCATGTACTAGCAGAGCGTAGAGAGTGGTCAACTCCTAGTTAAATAATTATAATTGAAGCAATTGTTGTGGGTGAAGTATGCCTGACAGCCTGAACGCACAGACTACTGAGGTTGGGCTCGTAAGGAAACTGTGGCCGGGGCACACAGGAGGCCAGAATAGGTTCTAAATTATAGTGCGCAGGCTGACTCAGGGCATGCTCAGGGTGTGCTCAGGATGCTCAGGCTCTGCTCAGGCTCTGCTCAGGCATGCTCAGGCACTGATCAGGTAAGCTCACCCTCGGCTCAGGTATGCTCACCCTCAGCTCAGGTTAAAGCAGCAGCAGCTCACGTCCATAGACTAAAACGGAACCAACGAATATGATATTAGAGTCTGACTTTGATGGTAGTTGGTAGTTAGGATGGTGGGAGGCAGATTGTACTGCTAATGAGTGTTGAGATGGCCGAAAGAGAGGAGTAGAGAACGCTGCATCGTCTCCCCTTATGTATCTGTCAGCCCGTCAGTGTATAAATAAACTTCGTACAGGCTTAGCGGATCTTAAATAAACTCCGGGTCTTAACTTCAAGACTCCGTGAAGGTACAGTAAAACCCGCTATAAGAATCCCCTATAAAACCCCTCTATAAGAATAAGATTCCCGGTCCCGCCGAGATAATTTTTAGTGAGGCTCACTAAAAATATAAGAATAACCTCGCAATATTCTTATAAATCGCCGGTCCCAAGGCTATTCTTATAGCGGGGTTTTACTGCATGGCAAAATACTTCCTGGTGTTCTTCTCGGTCCCTGATCGGTCCCTGATCGGTCCCGTCCTTAGTGAGAGAACGGTCGTGAGTGAGGTTGATAATTTCTCAGGGTAGGGGCAAGCCGAAAGGGACGAACGGGGCCTGATGCTTGATTGGCTAAGAGGAGTATTTGTTGTATTGCCGAAAAACGCTATTCAGCTCGCAGTTCTTTGACAATAGACGTTGCATATACAAGTAAGAAGCTTGTAATATTAACGGGAGAGGATTCTACTTTCAGTTAGCTTGCATTTGGCATGGAAAGGAGGGTGGTGGAGAGGTGTGACTTGGCCTGGTTTACAAAAGCTCCAAAAGCACATCCCCTTCTGGAGTCCCTGGAATCTGTCAACAGTGCGAAGTATTCCAGTGGACAAGTACAGTCTTTGCGCGGGGCATTTTGAATGGCATTATATTTCATCGCTACTTAGCACGAGGGCTTCGCATTCAATTCGTCTTTCTTCTCGATGGAAGATCATCCGCAGCACGCGCAAACTCCAATTCCAACGCCCTCAATTCATCGAAAGACCAGCCGCGCATACATAAATGAGCGGCCATCTATATATAGCCTTTATATTCCATCTACAGCAATTTCCCCAATTTCCGCCATATGTTTGTGGAAGGTCGTTCGTGATTCGTGCATTAAATACCGCCACCTGTGTAACAGGCACTACTGTCAGCAATACATCCGTACTATTGTACCGCAAACTCGAGCTGTGTTGAACTGAAGGGAAGGAGATGGAGGAGATGGAATAATGGATATGTACCGCTTCGTCCTGGCGCGACTGAATAATTGACGTCCTTCGATCCTGCTTTCTTCGCTGCTTCGCTTTGCTGTAGCACCGCTCGCCATTTCATTCCGATGAAGAAAGCGCTTCCGCTAAAGAGGGTAAGGAAGAGGATAGGTCGGCGTCTGTATGCGCATGTAGAGATCAGTATTACGCTTCAACTGTAGAACAGAGTAAGGGAGCCCAGGAAGTGCGGAGTTGTGACGTAAACGTACGCAAAGATGCTTCGCTGGGTTGCCATTGCGGATGCTGTTGGAGAGCCTGAGAGGTCGTGTATGACGCTGCAGATAGCTGGGAAATCCGCAGAACGAGGAGAAGTATCGCGAGACGGTTGAGAAGGAGTTGAAGGAGTTCGTGTTGGTGTTGTTGAGGTGTTTTACCTGCTCACGCGAGCTAGAGAAGATTGGAGCTCTCCCCACGTTTCCACCCCAGGCAAACACTGCGCTAACGGCACTCGGTTATCGGGGTGTCTTTATCCATCCGCCCGTTTCAAGGTTTCTTTCAAGACTTCAAGACTCTTAAGAACGCTTTCATCAATAACCCCAAAATTCCTATTGCATCGAATCGAGAAGACTATGCATCATAGTTGGTGCTGGTCTCGAAAGATCCTCCCTTCGTTAGGTGCTTGTGCTCTGACCTAGCGTTGCGAGCGAAAGAGAGGCAATGAATCCCCAAGGCAGATGCTGTCTTGAATCTTTTATTATGATTTAGAACTTATGCTCTAAATAGGAAACCCTACTTCTTCCAATCCTGGGAGGCGAACGGCCTCTTAGGCACATTATACGTCTTTCCTTGGATATACCCATAAGAAAGTATTCAAGTGGGTAATATTAGAGTCCAAAACGATCCAGATAACCATGAACCCATTCCTGGCTCCAAGTCATCTTTCTCCAAGCTCCCCGAAACCGTGTGCCACAGTTTCGATAGATGTCGTATTTACTCAATGCCCCATTGTCGTATAACACCCGTTCAGCTGCTTTGAAATCAGCAGGATGGATTCCTCTACCAGGCCTCTGGAGCTCATCCCGTTGCTCGTAGCTAAGCCCCATGAATTTTTCATTTACTGTGTTGATTACCAAGAGCATCTAGGGTCCTCTGCAGGTAAATTAACCTATGCTGAGTTAGAAAAGACTTCAACGGATGCATGGGTCGTAGGAGTACCTGGTCCTGGTGGCTTCGTATTGTTCGACCGACCCCTGACCTCCAGAAGGACAACAAAAGAAGAGAACACTGCCAATAGCGACGGCAAGACCAGTAACCAACTGAATCAATTGTCCCGGTGAGAGGCGATTCAACAGGATATTTTTCTCTGCCATCGCAATGAATAAGCCTCAAGCAACGAAAGACGCAACTAATTGGCCAACTGTGCTCAAGAACTCAAAGCCGCTGGCCTTTCGTTGCCCAACTAGTACCATGGCAATCTTATATATGATCATTTGAGATTCGTGTGCTCTCTTTCTGTCCTCTTCTGGTAACTCATTCATCCCACGGAAGTAACAGAACAAAGCAACCCGTCCCGATAATAATGGTGGAATAGATCTGAACCAGTATAAGAAGCCAATTATAGAACACCATACCAGCATAAATATCCCGAACCAGCCAGTCACTGAGACAGTTCGAAAGAAATAAACCACATTCCTCGTCTCAAGGACAGGCACGAGCGGTAAAGTACAGTAAATGTCCCATGTTGACACGACATTTGTCCATACTTGCGAGAGCAAGAAAAGTATCAAACTAATTTCGTATCTCGGCTACTGCCTATTCTGCGTGGTACTGTGTGGAGGAGAGATGTAAAGCCATGAAGGTAGAATCCCAGTCTTACCCCAAGGCCATACACATCCTTGCCGCATCGGGATTTCCAGTGCCATCGCGGAAATCTAGCGTGCCCGATCGTAATTCAGGAGCAGTTATACTGCCTATTACGCCGAAGTTTGGAGTCCCGTATGTCAGAACAGTGCGATGATTACTGGGACATTGAGTCCGTGACCGAAGGGAGAGTAACTTAGGCGCGCATTGTCGTGATCGATGAACGATATAAAATTAGTTTAGTAAAAGACAATTGGAATGATTTAAAGGAGAAAAAGCAATGTGATGGAGGAGAAAAGACCTGGGATGAGAGGCAGAAGTCGCAAGTGAGGACGAGTCGACCGCATCGATGTCGGTGAATGTCGCACAGTGACGTGTCCCATGAATAAACTTCTTAAGCCGGTAGAATTGATTTGTTCACTAATCGCGCAGAACAGCGTATGCCCAAAGGAAAGAAAATACAAGTCGTTAATTAATACCAGAAATGTCCTGAAGAGGCCGTAGCAGGACCATCTGGTTGACGATGATCCAAGAACCTGACCCAACCAGTATCGGATGCTGTGTACCCAGACAAATAAACCATACGCCAAAGACCTCCACTCACTGGTGCCGGACTATGAGACCTACTCCCTCAGCCGCCTGCATCACTCTGACGTACGTCGAGTCCCTTTGACAAACCGACTGTGTATACGACCTTCTCATCATTGACAAGCTCGCGAGAGTTCTTGACTGTATTTCAGTCGCGTAAATCTTTGGTCCATACACTTCACTCAGAGTGGCTCCTGGCTATTCAACACGGTGAATGTTTTGCTCTTCTTTTGGCGGTTAGCTAGCTTGTGGGTTGCTTCGTGGTGTTGCTGGTGACACATGTCCTGAGTCTGGCGGGATTGTGGTGGCGATGGTAAAACGACAGCAACGTTCTGAATGGCAATGTCAACTATTGTGAGGTTATAAAATCTGAACTCATCGAACTAACCCTTCAGACAGTTACCAGCTGATTGAGGGCCCTTGCCTCGTTTAGGAGAAAGTGGTCAAGAAGAGTTTGGTCACGTGGCCGAGATTTAAACAAATCCCACTGTCGAGGCAGGCTTCCATTCGTGATCCTATCTCTAGGTTTCATCAAAGTAACCTGTTCATCATCCTTTGCCTCGTATGTCAATCTCTTCTTCACGAGTCTGCCAAAGCAGACAGCGCAATGAAAAGTTCGCATCGCCTGGAAACAGTGGAAGACCAGAGACACGTTGAGAGACGACCACATATGCAAGCACAGCGGTCATCCCTCTCTTTCAAAAGATTGAGTTCAATCCGAAGATAGCCTTCTTGTGGAAGGGATTCAGGGATTAAGCTGAATAGAACAGATACTACATTTGATCTAAGCCACATGGCAAAGAGAAGATGAGGAGAAAAAAGGGAATTGAGGTGGGCGAAGAGAGGGTATTTTATACTTTTTTGACAGGTGGATGTTTGCACTGTTTGCATTCGGATTTCGAGATCGTGCGGAATATGACGTGACTCATTGGTGCTTAGTGGGCATGTGAATCATAGTTGAGTCGTTCGTAGGCTGCAAGGCTGGTGAATTACTCTTTTGGGTAATTTCTCGCGCTGTCGCCTAAATTCGTGCGGATCACGCTGTTGTTTGTGTTGTTTGAATGTATTCTCGCCAGTTTCGAAAGTCACTCGAGATGGTCATGTGACTGAAAGTATCACATGATCTAGTTTGGTCTGCGATTCACCACAGGACCATCGCTATCGCTTTCCAAAGCGGAAGCCAACAGCTTTATATTTAGCTATACCCTAAAGTTCAGCTAGTTTTGATGTTTCTTTCGGTTGATGGTTTTAGTTTTTCAATCTCAGAGTACTACGAACTGCTACGAAATTTTGGGGCTTCGTCTGAAAAAGAAGCTTATTTTGTGAGCTAGGATCTGACAGAATGCCTGGCCTATTTTCTCGCGTCAGGTTCGCGACATGGTTCAAGCCGCCGCTGGGCTGTAGATTACTGAGATGGCCATAGGGTCCGTATCGCGGATAATTCCCCATCCTGCAAGTACCTTAACCCCTATCCCGCTCAAGATGCGACCGGGGCTTGAGCCGTCTTTAAAATGAATACCAATGCATTCGATTGCTTGATGATGTGTAATCCTCTACTAATCATTTTTCGTTTACCAATTACCAATACGCAACTCACCATGGCCGTGTCAAAGCTTCCAGTCTTCGACGCCACGCAATCCTTCCAACACATTTTCACCATCCCCGAGACACTTCGAACCTTTAGAGCGTTCCTTGAGACCCGTTTTAACAAGTGGTTTGTATTCAATTTTAGATTACCTTAGTAACTCCTTTACACTCCAACAATGTCGGATTCTCACCGGGTATGCAAGGCCTCAGCGTTAAGGGTCATCATCCTCATCATTCGGTCACAGTTTGTCGGTACGGCTCATATGCCGAAGTAACATCCCTCGTCTGCGAATTTCCAAATGGCTGCAAGGGAATTCCTCTCGTCGAATTCCTTACCAATTCAACCTCCTCCTCCTCCTCCTCCTCTCCGCCACCGAACCCTCTCCTGTTCAAAATATCCTCGTCATCGGGGATTCCTCTGACTGCCGGCTGCTTCTCAATCTGGGTGTACTTTTGCCTATTCCACGTCCCAACTCTCTTCAGCAGCTGCAAAGTTCTCGTCCGCTTGGGCGCCGCAAAGGCCTCAGTTCCGACCTCACTCTTGTCCATTCCGCTGTGATCAATGACTCCCACTCCCCTGGCCATCCCGCGTTGTCTACCATGCTTGTTATGGCGATGGGAAACGCACAGTATGATGGAATTGAGGAGCATTAGCACTGTGGCGATCCAACTGATGATAAAGAGGCTGCTCCCAAGCGCAGTCTTGATACCTGCAGACAACAACGCTGCGTTCAATTTGCCCCTGAGGTTCGTGAAAACTGCAAGTGCAGCGCTCGAGGCAGCGAGAAGAAGAATCGTCGCGAGAATGGAGGTGAATGCGCTGGCGACTATGGCCCGAGGGATGCAGCAACTCAGAATGTTCAGCCCTTTTGTAAGAACCGTGAACAACAAGGCGAGGATGTATGCGATTCCGAGGAATTGGGAGAGTGTGCCGTATGACGGAATGGAAGTCAATCCATTCGAACCTTGCATTCCTGTGGAGTCAAGCTTCAGATTGGTAGATGGGTTGAAGCTGAAACCGAAGTGGGGAGTGGTGCAGGTTATGGAGGAATTTGTGTCTGTGCAAGACGTGAATAAGGAGACAGTAGTCCAGTCTCCAATGCCCAGTGAGGCGGCAGTGGCATTGGATCCCACGAGGTCAGTTCCAGTGAGTTTCGAGATGCCTGCGAGATACGTGGAGTTGGAGAGCTTCGAGGAAATGGATAGGGCTTCCGTATTTGCCTGTGAACATCAGTATCCGCCCAATGGATTCGAAAGGAAAAAAGAGACTCACCTTCAGGAAGAACCAATCCACCAACACATGTTTGTTCGCGCCGGCAATGAGAATGAGCAAAATCAGAATGGCGGAGAGACCCAAAAGCCCCAATGAGATAAAGAGAACACCTCTCATTTTTGCGTTACTTTCACAACCTCCTTCTTTTGATTCAGACAACAGAGAAATATCACGAGAAAGCAAAGATGAAAGCGCCAGGGACATACATAAGGTTATCAGGAAGAGTTTACCCCAAAGCTCAATCCAAATTACCTCGTCAGGATCCGAAACTTTGGCTGATCTTTGGTGGCTGCGCCTTGCTTACGTTGCTGATGTAAACCCCCAAGCCAACGATAAGGGGTTTGTGCAACCAACAAACCCCAAAATTTGAGATTACCGCCCAATGAGCCTCGAATGTGCGTCCTAACCGGGTATCCCGCCACAATGGCACAGGGGTTACAGCGTCGGCCGCCACTTGGTAGGCTATTTGGCGAATAGTTCAACCTCAAAACAACCAACCGAGCCAGAGTTCAGGGATTGAGGGCACGGACATGGAGGGTGCATTCTTGGGGCATATGCTGATTCTGGGAATATCCAGTTACAAGCTATCGCAGACTACCAACACAGTCAGCGCTAATGCCCCAACACTCGCCAGATCCCGACAGGTCTTCTCGATAACTTTCAGCCAGTCCAGCCCTTCATTTCACATCGCGGGAACAATTTGAGTTGTAATCGAACGTGATGCTATTTTGAGTATTAGCATAGCCAGCAGCCCGCTACTTGGTAACATGGACCCTGCAGATTAGTTTCTCGTCAGTTTGTCCTTCGATTCCTTCTGTCTTATATCTTCACATGATTCTTCTCCTTCTCGTTTCTACACATCGCGTCTTACATTGAGCTCGATTTCTGTCTTGAAAATGGCGTGGCTTTCCGTTCTCTCGTTCGTTGTCGCGTGCGTTGTCTCCTCTGCCGCAGGTGCAAGCTTTCAAGTTCAGGTTGGAGAAAATGCTACGCTCACTTTTGACCCTGAGACTCTCAATGCTCAACCAGGTGATACCATAACATACCATTTTCACCCCAAAGTAAGTTCTGGACGTCATCCAAACTCAATTGGAGCTCCACGTAACCTTTACAGAATCATTCCGTCACACAATCTTCGTTCCAAGATCCGTGCCATCCTCTCGCTGGCGGCTTCTTCTCCGGATTTGTGCCCACGGCAGACCTAACTGCTGCATCGCCAACAACATGGACGATCACAGTTAATGACACGAAGCCAATCTGGGTGTATTGTGGGCAAACAACTGGGAACCACTGCCAGTCGGGAATGGTTCACGCCATTAATGCGTGCGTCAATTGCAAGCCCCTAATCTTCGGTTCTCACTGACAGAACTTTTAGCCCAACTACTGGTAACACGATTGATGCGTTCAAATCTGCTGCGTCAACTGCTACAACCAGCACATCTCCTCCAGATGGACTTCCGGTTGGTGGATTGCGAAAGACGAATGTCCAGGTTGCTTCGGGTGGAAACTTGACGTACTCTCCAAACAATATTACTGCTCTGCCGGGAGAGATCATTGAATTTGCCTTCAACCCAAAGGTAAAATTCCTCCAATTTGCTCCATACTACGATTCTAATGGAAGTAGAATCATTCCGTTGTGCAATCGAGTTTCCAAGACCCATGTCATCCGCTCGCGGCAGGAGGCTTCACCAGTGGTTTCATTCCCACCGCTGTCTCCCCATCTGGAGCCACCTTTCAAATTGTGGTCAATGATACAAAACCGCTCTGGTTCTACTGCGCCCAGACCGAGAAGGCTCACTGTCAAGCTGGAATGGTTGGAAGCATCAACGCGTAAGGATTCCATTTCTTACAACCATATTCCTCCTGCTGACTTATGCAGTCCAACATCTGGTAACACACTCGAAGCATTCATTGGTCTCGCTGCCAAAGCTTCTAATAGTACCATTCCACCAAACGCGCCACTCGGTGGAATATTGACCGTCAATGGCACCGTTATCACGACGATTGGAGGAGATGTTTTCAACAGCAGCAGCACCAGCAGCGTGAACACCACAATCTCGAATGTGCCTCCACCAGGAACCACAATCCCGCCAAATGTAGCAAGCATGGCTGGAGGATACCAACCATCAAGCTACAACTGGGCGCCAAGTATCACAAACAACGCGACTGATCTCCTTCAACTGATCCTCTTCCTCGACAACGCTCTCCTCGAGGTTCTCGTCAACGGCCACAACAATCTCACGACTGGCGGCTGGTCCAATCTCTATCCTGACGCTATAACCGGAACAATGGGATCAATGATGGCGCAAGCACTCGTCCACCGATCTACATCCACCGACTCGCTTGCCCATTACTCCAAGCAGATGATCGGACTGTGCACCTACAACTTCCCTATCACCGATGTTGACGACTTCGTAGACGTTGCTCTAACTCTCATCCTTCTCGAAATCGCTCTTCTTCTAGACGTCATTTCCGTAGTGGTAGCCTCCGACCCTTGGCTCATCGGCGCTCTCTCCTCAACCCTCGGCTCCAAAGCCCGAATGGCAGGCATGGTCAACATGATGCAGAACCACATCCCTGCTGCGGCACCGCGAGAGGTTATGATGCCCGCTCCCCTTGTCTACTCCTATGTCATGAACCACTATATCGTCCCCAACTCCTGTCCAGACCCCCTACCATACTCCACGATCCCACTTCTCCCAATTATCGGCACGCCAGTTTCTGGAACACAAAGACTGACTACTGTAACGGTTACGTTTAATGCGAGCCAGAAGAATTTGTCAATGGCATGGGTTGGACCATGGGGAGGAGTGGAATATACGCCTGTGGTGCCGACTTCGAATACACAGGGCACAGCGAGCGTGCCAGCTGATCTGTCGGGTCATGTTTGGGGTGTGTTGGTCAACGGAACGGCAGCGAGTGCACAGGATTTACCGACGTACGCTGTTGCGGGGCCGGAGATTGTTTGGGTCACTCAACCGTAGATTCTATCTTTATTCCTTGGAGATGATGAAAGCGGGCGTTGGGGAATGCAATACAATTTGTACAATCTGTAGTTCAGATGAAGGTTCGTGAGGGTTAACAAAATACCATTTTCAGTTTCACGTGTCTTGAGTCTTTCTCTTAAAGTACTTGTGATTGGATCCTCCAGCATTACTTCACGCTCTGCAGCTGGTATGTTCTAAAGCTTGTCGTTCCGTGACTGCTCCATCAGCTTCGTTTGGTCGAAGATTGTATCCCTGATAACATCAGCTGCATTATTCGATTTAACTCTGCAACTTTGCAACACTCACTCTTGCTCGCGCCTTGGGATCGCGCTGTAACCACGCCTTCACGTTTTGATACACCACCTTTGATGTATATGTTGATCGCTCCCAGGACCCGGATCCAGTCATGGTAGCGAGGACTATGTTTCGGAGTTTGTGATTTCAGTACTGCTTATTGTTCCGACGAAGTGTCTTGTGTGGCGTTTGATATCATTCGAGTCGTGAAATAAATGCCGGGGCATTGTAACGTGAACCTTTTTTTAATGTTACGGGAAGTTATATAAAATGAGTAAAAGAAGAACGTCATATGCTGCAGGTCATCCGAGTGGTTCAAGTCCCGGAGCGATTTTGTTGCCCCGGTGGGGGCGCCAGAGCATGTCACACCACCATCGATGCCTGGGGCGGTCAGGATCATGATAGGTTACTGCCGTTTGATTTTCGCTTTCCATGATATCGTTTACTATTTACTAGAGTCTTGTCGCAATCGTTGTGCTTCAAAGGGTTGAGGCCAAATATCCTCAGTCGTCTCATCGAACGGCAGAACCTGGGTGTGCTGACCTCCCTTAACTTTAGGATCTGGTTTCTGCTGCATCAAAAAATCAACGTGCATCTGAATCTCGGAAGTCCAGACGCATCTCTTGAAGTTATCGTTGCATACTTTAGAGCTTCTCGTAGTTACAAGGTGAAAAGTAGCGGCCTGGCTCCGAAGCTCTCTCATGCGTGTTGGATCCAGTAAAGCTAAGCTGCACAACAAACATCAGCTTTGATGAGAAGTTGAGCTCTTGAAGCCAACTTACATGATTGCCTGACCTGCCGTATGGAAGCTCAAGTGAACCTGCCGCATAGCAGCATCAGCAATACACAGCCAATCTGAGGAGCAGGCGATCATTATCTAGCGAATGGGTTCCCAAGGGATATTCACCTAGGCAGTGGGCTCTCCGGACCAGGGTCGCTCCGTCACTTGTCCTTAGGAGCATCACCATTCATCTCTTGGAGGGGAGCTGCGACCAACGATGTCAATGACAATAGTTTTCGGTTTCTGGATTCCAATATTGGTGCCATACCTATAGAGACCGAATGCCAATTTGCCCTTAATCGCCTCACTGGCATGGCCACCATAATAGAGAGTAAGCTATTCATCTCGCTTTGCACTTTTTAAAAAAAAATCCTAAATATATCTTGTGGTCTTGATGGTGGCCTCTCTGTCTCGAGTTGGAATTGGATAAGTCTCGACTTTGAAGTTGAACCCACCCTCTCCGAATGCCCACTTCAAGTTGAACACTTTGTCTGAACCACCTTTAGATTTCTGTCCCAGTCCTGGTAGAGAAGGAGAACCCTCATGGATAAATATTGAGAGAATGGAGCATCTAAAGCCAGATCCTGCGATGGAGATAGTGTGCAGTATTGAGTTGCAGTTGAAGGGTAAGCAGTTGTAGTCTCTTTTAAGAATATTTTTCCAAAGCCTGAGGCCACTGTGTCCTCGGGAGCGGGAGACTCATATATGGCTGCTGGAGTTGGCGGGTCGTGGGATCCTGGAGCAACCGAAGTGTTACTGCCGCTTTATAGACATCATGGCGTGGGGTTGTATATGCCGTTGTGTATGTGTAGTCATAGGAGGTGCAGGGAGAGAAACAGGTCGATATCCGGTAAAATACATGTGACCTGGTTCGATTTCAGAAGTCTGATACCAAGAATGGGTTGCTAAATACCAGTATTCGTTGACCTCCGGAGTGAATGGAGGGGGTTAAAATACCATATCCTGAGATAGTTGCATTTTTTGTTGCAGCTGAATAACTGGTAGACCACATTATTTCTGTTACAGGAAGTCTCACGTATGCAACCGCATGCTCTGGAGGATACTGGGAGGTGAGAAACGCGGGACACTGCTCAGTTTCGCTTCGTCATCGTTATATTTGGTATTCCTTCTGGTTGTGCAAGAATCTGTACTCCCGGAACGCCTAGAAGAATATATATCTGACATCTATTGCATATGTTAGCAGATTGACCACAGTCCTTCGAAATTTCAAGATTGAAATACGCTTCGGATAGTGGTTGAATCGTGCGTGAACGGGCGATGAAGTACCCTGGGCTGAGTTGCCAGAGAAGAAGGTTTCTAAAGTGTATATAGGTAAGTGTTCAGTTGAAATGGCACGATTAGATTAAATAAAACGCAGATGTAAGATATGTCACGATCGCATATTTCCCCAGCCTGATGAGGTTCGAGCAGCTACTGGGCACTCACTGACCTCTTTGGGAAGTTACTGCAGATAAGATTACAACGGCCAATAACGGTCAATTTCAGATGAGGCTCCTAACAACGAATGAAAAATGTGAGGTTTCTCTCACACCTTTTCCGTAACACCTTTTCCCTGCATGCTGGACATGCAAATGATTCTTGAATGACCCACTGGGGTGAGACTGCACCTGAGGAGTTGCTTCCAAGCCACTCAGTTTCGCTTCTCGATTAGAGAAAGCTTACAGGTAGGAAACACGGCAACAAAAGGCAAGCTCTACCTTTCAGTGACATTAGTTGAAATATACCAACATAGGATATGTCAATATTTGGTTGGCCACTGATGATTGATTGTCGTCTCCCAAGACTGGACGCAACCCGAGTTACTCAGCAAAGCCGTAGACGCTGATTAGACCGACAGCCTCAATAACAGAGCCCCGAGCAGTGAAACTACGTGTATTCCGATGGAACATCTCCTCACAATAAGGCATTTTCATGGTTTCCCAGATTGTGAAACGACGAGTCGTTGAGATTCTAAGCCTTGTCTTCTCATTGAAATTAACTATATTCAATATCAAGCTATGGACTGTTATTAGGGCACACTTGTCAATCTCTCATAATCCGTCAAGCCCCAAACTTCGGCATTCAAGCCATGAAAAGAGTTACTAGGCCTCAATTTACAGTCCTCCATAGAAGTTGCAGATACCTCCATGCTTAAACACCGGGGAGAGCAAATCCAGGCAAGTTTGGCCAATTTCCAAGACCTGCCGGATCACCACCTATCCTCACAAACTGACCAACTGAAGGGGTCGGTCCATCAAGCACAAACATCATGTACCAGCCTGGCGGGCAGACGTGTGCGTTTGGTGGAGCCGTGACCGTGCAAGACGTCCCAGAGCACGAAACAGCAGGGAACAAAGTCCTCTGGCCCATACTATTCCCATGTGTACTTGACACAGATCCCAGCAACGAAACCTTCACGCCTCCTGTCGAACTGGTGAAGGTGACGGCAGAACCATATTTCCAGTCCTTGTTGGTAATCGCAAATGTTGGACGGGCAAGACCAGAGAGGAGGTAGGGAGGCGTAAAGACTTCGACGCGATACTCCTCGGGAAAGTTTCCAGGGGGGTCGCTGTAATCGCCGGTGGGATCTGAGCCAGAGACCATGACTCTTCCATCCAGAAGGACGATAGCTTCTGAGTGATAGAGGCGAGCGACAGTAGTGTTGGCCATGACACTCATACGTTGGTTGACTGGTTTCTTGGGGTCATAGAGAACTGCGTTGTAGTTGGGCGATCCACCGAGACCGAATCCGGCGACTCCATGCTGGCCTCCGTTGACAATAATATACGTGCCGTCAGGGAGACCGGCCATGCAGGGCATGACTCTTCTCGAGGGCTGAGACAGCCGTCAGTCAAGATGGTCAGATACTGTATGTTGGGACATGGGACTTACCATTCGTTCAATTGTCCATGTTGGGTTGGCAGCTTCAGGTTGAGTGGAAACGCAGTTGTCAATGGCATATCCACCATTCTGAGTGGATCCGCCACAAGCCAATACACCCATAGGATCAGTATATGGCGCGTATTGAGGTAAAGCGACCATTGAACCCTGCAATTGGTATGATCGCCCCCCAGTAGGATCGTTCACGGCTCCGGGAAGATTGGGCAAAGTCTTAATAGTTGCGAAGGTATTTTCGTCCAAGATTCTGGCCTCGTTGTAGTAGAGAATGAAGATACCGGATGGAACAACTAAGAGGAATGGATAAAGGTTGAACGGGGCGGTACGTTGCAAGAAATCCAAGTTGACGATTCCTCCTCCAGTCCGAGGCAAGATCTCAAGGTTTGGTTGCTCAGCAGCATTTTGGCCGATCTCTCCTCCGACCACGAGAATTGAGCCGTTTGCCATAATCATTGCCGACGGATACCATCGGGGTACGAGCAGTCTAGATAGTTATTACATCAGCATTTCCATGATCAAGAGGATGTGATTAGATGGTGTGAGGCGGTCCAGGGATACAAAAATTATAAGACATCTCAATACCAGCCAACAAAGGAACTTGGGAGGAACTTATTGGTCCGATTCCACTTACTGGAGGTTGTTTGGATCTTCGGTCCATTCATTTGTTCCTTTCACCCCAGCGGACCCATCAGGCCAGTAAAGTCGAATGCCGTAGTTAGAAGCACCAGTCCAACCTCCGACAGTGATCTGTCTTCCAGCTTTATCAGGTAAAGTGAGGCCCGCGGAACAAAAGACGTCGGTTTTGAACCCATTCATAGTTCTCCAAGCATTGTCAAAGTTGCTTATCTGTGACAAGTCAAGTTCATACGCGCCGGTTCCATTTGGTTCACCAGTTCCTGATTTCTCAACAAACGTGACTTTACCCGTGATCACCTGAGATGTAATTAGAGGTACAACCACACCTCCAATCAACAATGAATATGTCCCGGCCGCGCTTCCAGCAGGGAAATCCCATTGGACTGGAGAGGCAGTGAAAGTGTAGTATGTGAGTAGGTTTCCGGACCCACAGTAGTAATTCTTGTTGCCAGTGCAGGCAGCGTTACATTGGGAGTCGGCGACTAAGGCGGGTTTCACGCTGTAGGTGTAGAATTGCGGATTATTTGGGTTTGTCGAAGTTCCTGGTGCGGAAGCAACGTTGATGTTTTGGACGTCTCCGCAAACTACATATTGTGAGCATTAATGAGGAAGGAGGAGTTGTAAGCACGGACAGCATTGCGAGCCATATTCCACCCCAGCAGCATTAAATCCAAACTTTTCGCACTGCGCAATACAAGACGGCGCGTCGTTTGTTTGAGTATCCCAAACTTTGTATGGAAATACCGGCAACTGGTTATTTGGGTCTTCCTTGGAAGGGATGTTGTCCCTGGCCAACTCGTCAGCTCCTCTTCTACAAGCGACGAGTGCTAAATTCATATCTTACTGAAGGCATCCAGAATATACCCATCCGGTAGGCAATCCGGTTTTTTGGGGGCCTGGGCCAGCCGGTTGAGTTGTTACAGGAGGAGTACTAGTCGATCCCCCAGGATTAGTGGATGAGGATGGACCAGTCCCGGCGCCTTTCATGTAAACCGACAGACGATTCCCGGCTCCACATATCTCGGCCGAATTGCCAGCGCACGAGAAACTGCAATCGGACTGAGGAGCGACTGCAGAGCCGGCACCGAAACTGTTTCCGCAGTAACTATCTTTCCGTCAGAATCCGAGTGTGTGCGGAATACCTATGATGCCCTCACCATTCACGGCCATACTCCGTGCCGAAGTATGTATAGCCCGCGCAATCTGAAGCACAAGATTCCAGGGTCATCGTATCATATGCAGTAGATTTAGAAGCAAGAGCTCTTGCATTGGTAGCCTCTGTTTGGCAGCCATAGTATGCGTAACCTGCTACAGCGGGAAACGTTTGCCTTTGCTCAATGACCGCTCCAGTGCATGGCGTGATGAGCTGTAGTGACTTCGATCAGTATTCATAAATATAGTCTCTGTAGCTGGGGATACTCACGATCGATGTCAAGAGCAATGCTCCCAGAGCAGACCGTGTATTCCGGGCCATGGCTAGTGGGTTTCCAAAACGAAAGTTGTGAACGGCCAGATGATTTAAATAATTGTCATTAACGAGAGTGAAATTTTCGACAAAACTTCGACTGTCCTTGCAAAGACTGAGCACTTTCACACGAAGGTTGACTTTTTGGAAGACGGGCAGGTTATGAACTCGGAGGAATTGTTATAAGCAAAATAAATAAGGTGAATTAGAGACATGAACCTTGTTCAAAACCGTCATTTTAGGGCTGGTTTTCCAAGGAGGCGCATGCATGTTCGATATGCTAGCCAGTAGCGAGGACAACTCCTCCTCGTATTCGATTTGCTTGGCGTTGGCCCGTTCGTCAGAATCTTATCCCGCGAGACATGTGAGAGAGACTCTTTGTCAGCCTCATGCTGTTTTATTTCCAATTTTCTCGAATGTTTGACAAGAAAATGCAGAGAGGCTTGTGATGAAAGGAACTAAAGGAAGTGAACGCAATTGTCAGCCTCAAAACACGAGCACAGAAAGTTATTCGATGGTCTCGTAAGAGGGATATGCTATCTCGTACTAAAGTATATTTTGCTGCAGGCTTTGACTAGCACTAAAGCATGACGATATTGATTTGTGGTTGATCCCTACTCCATAACGGCTTCGCTTCGACGTTGGCAGCTTGGCAACTCGGTCGCTCGGTGAATTTGAGTGCTGGGACTTGAGACTAAAATCTTAATTCACTGCACAGACGGCACTTCCGCGGAGGAGATTATGATCGGATGATAAGCACCCCTTCCAAGCTTCAGGCCAGAGCATATATCACAAATTAGCAAGGGGTGAGAACTGAGGCGCTCTGGGGTATTGGTGGCTGAGGTCGCATCGAGTCGTTTATCACGGCGGTTAGCTTTGATGCGGCGGGAAAATCATAATCTTAAAATTTTAACGAGATCAATCCGGGGTCCGAACAACGATCATGGCTTATCATGAGGACTCTTTCCTGGATTGAGTATTTGAAGCTTCTCGAGCGAGCGCTGGAACAAAAGTTAAAATCAAAGTCTGATAAATCCAATTGGCTTGAATTGGCTTCTTGCACTTGAATGGCATGTGACTTGTTCTCAGCCATTAAATTGCAAGCCTTGCAGGGCCAAGAAGCCCCTGTCGTTCTAGAGCCTCGCTCCCTGAACAAATAATGTCAAAGTTCACTGAATTTGGAAGTCAACAGAGTGTGCCAGACGCCACGAGCCGCCCACGAGACCTAAAGCCATCGCGAATAGAAGTGACAAGTCAAAAAAAGAGGTCTCACGACTCGGATGTCGATGTTGACCAAGATGGTATCCCCCACAGTCGCGGCTGACGATGTAAGCTGCAGATAAATTCGAGCAGGCCGCTTACATTGATGTAGACCAGTAAGGGAGCTTCAAGGTGCAAATTGAGTCGTCAGATATTTGAGGATCAAGTGGCAACAGAGACTCGTCCCCGAAGGCACATTTACCGGCCCTGCATATCGTGTTATCAGAGGCTGATCTTCAGGATTGGGTGTGGTGTGTAAACCGTCATTCAACGACCTGCGGGACCGATTTGGTCTTGATGGTATTCGAGTCCCGTTCCTATATCCCAAAGTGGGTTTGAGGTGGGAGAGGAGGACATACTAACTCGGGACAGTTCTCTGCAATCCGTTGTTTCAAGCGATATCTGTCGAGGGCAACGACGGCCAGCTACGCTTGTTGGAGATGCGCACAGGCGTCGATATTCTGCACGCCGTGCAATGCTGCATGGGTTTGGCTATTGGAAGTGACATACTGGCCATGGATTCAAAAGAACAGTCAACCGTCTCCAAGATTCATCCAGACGAAACGGATCCGGTATCAGACCCTATATACTTGTCTGCCAAGCTCCACGATGCGAAATCGCAGACGCATCGTGGACCCGATTACAATCAACCTCTCCGCCATTGGCGGCTTGAGCAGTCAGCCATATGAAGCGCTTTCCTACGTCCGGTGGTCTCGAGATGCAGATGTAACCATCTCTGTGAACGGCAGACTCTTCAACATCTCAGTGAATTTCGCCCAAGCTCTCCACTTCCTCCACGCTGCAGATGCCTTCTTCAAGCAGCTCTGGTGGCCGCGCACGTGGGTGGTCCAGGAATACGAGCTCACCAGGCGCGAGCCGCGATGGTATTGCAGACGACTCTAGATTTCGACAGAAAATATGCGCAACCGACTGTACCACCTGTATAGCCATCTAATCAACGAATCGCTGCCGCTGAGAGGCGATCGATCGGTGGCCACCCAGGTCCAGGTCGATGTCGAGCGGGAATGGCTTAAGGCGTCCTCGCGCTGGTGGATAAACATGCTATTCATAAATAGCCAGTCCATAAGGTCACAACGGCCGCGTCAGTTAGGACCAGAATGATGCACCGGCAGGGTACCGACCAAAATGACAGGATTTTCGCGTTGCGGGATATGTTGGATCTCGTTTGTAGGCGGGTTTTGTTCCTAATTACGCAGTTGCGGTGAACGAATCTTTGCGAAGATGGCGAGCTATTTGCTGGTCCGCGACGACTTTGGGCATAGTTATGATTACTTCGAACTATCGTGCCCGCCAGATATGCCGCTTTGGGCTCTGGATTTCACACGGGCAATGCCGTTGCAGACGATTATGTACTGGACGCCATACCTAAAGACGGTATCATGTGCTAAGGATGCAGGATACCTGTCAGTCTACAATAACGTCTTAGGTGTCTTCGGCATTGAGATTGACACATTGGATGTGGCTTCCTGCGTCGCCGATACCAGTCCCGATTTAAAATTTCTAAAGATGTTTTAGAAGTTTGAGTGACTTTTCCAAAAGTGTAATTTATTAGAAGCTGTACCCGAGGCGGCGCGATCTTTTGTGCCTAGCTACTGCCTCATCCCTTTTTCTGATCTAAAAGTATATTTCAAGAAGGCGGAGGCTGACGCAGTAGGGACCCTCTTCATACGATGCCGATTATCCCGAGATATCCTCACGTTGTCCTAGAAGCTCCGACACTGTTTCGCATCCACAAAGCCCCGAATTTCGTTCCCAAGAACCTAACGTGCGAGGTATGGCAAAAAGCTGCTTCACTAGCTATCCATAATGCCGTAACTGATCGACTATGCGAATTAATAGCAGCATCAACAGAAGCTAGAGCGAAAAGATTTTTTGAGAGTTGCTGCTTTGATCTCCCAAATCTGAAGATGAAATAATGAGCGTCAGCCTTTCGGAACACAGCTAACCCAATTTGACTAGCTCTCAAGGGCCGAGAGACTTGAACGCTTCGAAAGATAACGAACTAAAAACTTCTAGGGGTAGCAGCTACTACTGCCTCCAGTGCTCGCATATCAAAGACATCCCGCGGCAAGGAAAGGGTCAGATGGAGCTCGAGGCCCCGAAAGAAATTCCTTTGATGTTAACTGATACAATGTATTAAAAAGGTACTTCCAGTATAAGAGGAATAATAAAGAGATTTATGAGCAAGAGGTATTAAAGGAGAGGGGCCAGTAATGCTAAGTAATTAGGGAAAATATATATAGAATTTTTTTTACTATTAAATAATCTTAAACTTAATGTGCTTATTAGCCCTTAGCTCTATTAGCTTCCTCTAATATTTAGAGGTGTAGTGCCTACCACATCAGCAGCCGCTTTTATTCTATACGTTATACTCTCTCCCGTCTCCTCAAGTACCACGGGCGCGGGAATCCTATCTAGCACAACAACCTTGTCGCCCTTCTCGAACTCAGGTCCCCGCTGGAATGATACACCAATAGGCCCCAATCTGCTGATAAACATACCCGTTTCTGAGAGTCAGTGTCATCCCAGCAGCCGGGTTATAGCATTGCATATTCACGCGACTGACAGAAGACGCCGCGTGAGCTTCTATCTTGCGCCTGTTCCTCTCAGAAACTTCTATTAAATTCTTCAGCGCCTTCTGATGCCAGTTCCGTTAGTCCCCATCGCAAGTGCATTTCTCAGATAGTTGACGGTAGGAAGGTGTACTCGCGGTAGAAATGGCACCTTATTATCTCCGCGGCGTTTTGAGCGCCGGGAGGACTTTGCCCTGCAATCTGTTGGGCTAGTATCCCACAGTGCGTTCTTAGCTAAAAGCTCATCACGACGCTAGCCGAAGTACTAGAGGAACAATCTTAATTCCGTAGCTAACTAGTAGAGATAACAAGAATACTAAGCTAGACAGGAAAGGAAAGAAGTAGAAGAAGAGAGGAGCTCGAGAGTTGAACTAATATATACACATCATACAAGGCCGTGTGACTATAATCACATTGTCTTCGGAAAAACGTGGGTCGCGTGATCGACGCCTTGCCAGGTTCTTCGCATTAACGAGCTATCCGCATAAGGTCCGTGTTTTTAGGGGCAAAGTGCCCTAAAGAAAATTTTAACTTAACCAATTCTTTATATAAATATACAAGTTCAATTGTCAGTCTTATTTAGCGTCTTTTGTCTTTCATCATCTAAAGTTGTATAAGAATAACTCATAGTTATTTTGTAAGAATAAATTAAAATCGGTCACTTCGTCGGGATAAGGCCAAAATTAACGAAATCAGCCCCTGAAGAGTCGCTAAAACACGGACTTATGAGGATAGGCTCGTAACTCTTGTAATTAAAATCCGAAAAGTCTTTATATTTATATACAATTAAAATTTATATAAGTCTCTCTATCTCTTATCCCTTAAACGAATTAACTTAGCAATAGGGACTTTCAGGTTTGAATATTTAACCAGGGGACAATGATAGCTCTAGCACAACTACGAAGAACAAGTGATGTCTGAACAACCTTTGATAATATCGGCAGCCTAAGGCGTGCATGTCAGCAACAGAACTCATAGGGTAAAAAGGGGCATGAAAAACCTTCTCGGCTACGGCATAAACGGTGCTCTGGATATGTGTGGCAGGCAAGAGCGGGAAAATGCTCGCATCAACAACACGCAGTCTATTGACTCCATAAACCTTCAACTCCTCATCAACAACACCGCCCTCAGCTTGGGCTCCCATCTTGCAGGTTCCGGCTGGATGGTAGACCGTTGCGGCGTTCGAACGAATGAAGTCTTCAAGGGCAGCATCCGTGGTAACAGTGGCTCCGGGGACAATTTCGATTGGGTTGAGAGATGCGATGGCAGATGTGCTGGTTAGATTACGTGTGAACTTGACGCCTTCGACAAGGAGAGCAAGGTCGAGTGGGTTGTGCATGAATGCGGAGTCCATGAGCGGCGCGGTGAATGGATCGGATGATACAGCCTTGACATAACCACGGGAGTATGGATGTTGTAGACCTAAGATGAACGTACCATCGTCCCAGAGGACCTCGAGCATGGCTGAGTTATCGGCGAGTAGGTCCTGAGTGAGAAGATTGAACTGGGCCTCATATCCCATCAACACTTCTGATGGGGTGTCTGAGGCGAGATATGTCGAGGAGTTTTGTGCGGTAGCTTCGGCATATATAGCTTCGCCTGCCGTTGAGTAGGTCGAGACTGGGAGGAAAGCCAAGAAGTCTCCGGTAGCACAAGCATACGGACCCGTGTGCTCGCTTTCATAGAGAGCAAGCATCTCCGCGGCATAGGTAGTGTTGCTTGTTAAATTGGCCGCCGTGAGTGGCGCAGTGACTATATGAAATTAGCTTGCTCCTACTCTTCGATAAAGAGGGGCTTACTTGAATTCACAACTGCGAGCAAGACGTGATCTTGCAAATTGCGTCCTACAGCGGGAAGGTTCACAATTGTTGTGACATTGATTGATGAAAGGATTGTCGAGTCGCCAATTCCGGAAAGCTGTAGAATTTGAGGCGTGTGTAGAGCCCCAGCCGCCATTATGGCTTCCTTATTGACTGAGACTATTGACCTTGCAGATGCTGAAGACTCGGCAAACTATATGTCTCAAGTTTAGTTCACATGATCCCGTGCATGACCTCTCCTTTAAGGATGCTCACCTCAACTCCCGTAATTGTGACCGACCCATTTTCAGAGGAGGATACGAGCTTGGTAACCTGGCGGCTGGTAATAAGATGCAGATTAGATCGTGCGACGAAGTTGTCGTAGTAAGCGTCACGAGCGGAAGAACGTGTTGCATTTGCAGGATTTTGTGAGTGCTGTGTGAAGTATGCTCCATACGCGTTGCCACTTGCACCATCCACAGAAGTAAAAATCCCAAGCTCTGCGATGGCAGCAACAAAATTCTCTGCAGAATACGGTTATTAGTAAAGATATCGTGGAGCGGAGAGCTAATGGATGACTGACTCATCGTGGGCCAAATAAAAGGAGAATAGCTGGAGTGTACATAGCCAGTTGCTCCATGCACGGATGCATTGGCGGTTATGTTGTACTCTGCTGCAATATCTGCATTTGGCGCCGTAAATATCTCACTCTAAATCAGATGGAACGAATTAGCAATTATCACGGCTTTCCAATATAACTCGGAACTAGCAGCTAGCATACAACTTACCTTCATAAAGTAAGGAAGCAGCGAGCTCCAACCCCAGCCAGGGTTTCCAAGAGTCTCCCAGCGATCATAATCCAATTCCGAACCACGGTCGAAGACCATGCGGTTCAGCTTGGTTCCACCCCCCACAACTTTTCCCTGTGGGATGGAAACGCTGCGGTTTGCAAGAGATGGATTGGTGACATAGGTGAGATTCCAATCATACTTGGTGCCGATTGCGCCCCCCGCAAGTCCAGGAATCGTAATGAAATCTTCACCCTGGTCGCTATTATAAAGTTAGGTGTCCAAGAAATTGAGTAAGCTTTGAAGGACGAGCAAAGACGCTTACAGCTCACCGGCTTCAATTATGAGAACCGTGACGTCTATTTGCTGTTAGCTTTTCTTATAGTCAAGCTTGGCTCATGGATTGTTCAAGTGTCATATCCCGGTGCGGCAGGCAACTTACTGCTATCTTCTGTGAGGCGATTGGCAACCGTCAAACCACTTGCTCCTCCTCCAACGACCACATAATCGTAGCTTGATAAGAGGTCTGTATCCCGCGAAAGGATGCGGCCTCGAAAGGCGGGGTGGGCATTTGCGAGAGAAGCTAGCGCAGCGCCAAGAGCCAATCGGCCAAGATAGGATGAACACATCTTGCTTCTTGAGCTACCGAAACGACAGAAAGATCGTGGGTGACCGACGCCACGAAGAATGGGAAATGTGGAAGTCTTCTGGAAGAAATCCGACTGCTGAGCGAGGAGCGGGAGACTATATACTCCTACCGTATGCGGGCTAGCTCCAGGGTCAAATTGATCTTCTACATACGGTACTATCCCCCCCTGGCTTCATCAATCCACAGGGGATGAACCTTAGATGCTTTGCCACAACTCACCCCACTTTCTAGCCAATCACAGAGCTCCTTTTGAAAATAAGTGGAGTGACCTTTAAAGTAGAGCCCTGTGATTGGCTAGAAAGTGGGGTGAGTGAATCTAACCCTTACAACCTACAGGTGTAAATAAATGTTAAATGACGCCACGGGATCTGACCAATTAGATGCCAAAAAGACATATCCTGACCAGCTGATTGGTCAGACAGCTCGTAATTTCCGCAGTATTTTACATTTATTTACCCCTGTAGATTGTAATCCCTGTGGATTGATAAAGCCGGGGAGGGGAAAGTAGTATTAGTGGGTCGACACCAAGACCCTAGAATATAATATATTTCATACATGTCATAAATTTTAATAAGCATTAGTTAGTACACAGCAAAATACCGCGGGTTCAGAACAGGTGATTGGTCTGAATACAACAACCGGACATTTAATGTTTAATCAAGCCTGTACAGTATTCGAAGTATAAATCGTTGATGACTCCATGGTAGGCTGGAGTCATGTTCGTCTCCAGCACGCGTAAAGAGCCATCCCTCGGGGGAATCACAGTCTAAGATTTCCTTCCTGACTCGCACTCATTTTGTGCAATTTGAGGTTAGAGTCTCACTGAGAGCGCGAGAGATTGCTGCGGGTAACCTTAACCTTATTGAGATGCGCGCTGAACCTCCAAGTAAGAGGTGATTTAAGAGAATTTCATCCTCACCAAAAATCATACTAGCTTGAGCTTCAAAGCTCTGAGTTAAATTTAGGCCTAGGATTAGGGTTAATGTGTAGGGGTTTAGGGCTTGCGGGAGGCCACTGCATAGTGAGTCTTTGCAATTAATTATTTCATAAAGTTGAAAGGGGAAACAAGCACACCACGTGTAGTCCATTGCTACCGCACCTTCGTACACCGGGAATTTCTTGGTTCGTGGGGCTCAGGGCCCAGTGGAGCTATCCCGAGGTGCCACCGGATTAAATCCCCGCTCGCATGCATTCTTCCGAGCCCTTATCTTAACCCGTTCCTGGTCTGCCGATATTACCGTACTATCCCCACCTGGTACACTACTGTAGCTAGCTCAATCTTTGATAACACCACTCAAGACCTCGTTAAAGATTCCTAAAGAGATATCTCGGAAAGCTTTCGTCCTTGTGATTTGCTAATAGCCGTGGTAAAGTGGTGTGAAAGTAGTGGTGTTATGGTGGCACGCTAGCAAGTGATCCAAAGGGAGTCGTACTTAACCCCACTTGGCTTCAAACTCTATTTTCGGGCTAGGGTCGCAAAACGTTGCAGATTGAACAGCCACTGACTCGAGTACGTAGGAGTATCTGGGCTGCCTTGCTCCAATTACTTGAGGACTGAGGTCCGGGCTATTTGTGGTCATGTATGCCATTCTTCGCTCCACTGGAAAGTTCTCTCTACGGACTAAGGCCTTCGATATGTCACTGTCCGAGATTTTCCTCTGTTTCCTTTTCTCGCCTACTCGGGTGCGGCGGAGCTGTCAGTAAAGATAAGCATTTGTGACGATATTCCCGTAACCTTGTTTCTTACGCATTCTGCAAGTGCAAGGCTTTGTCGCCTCCTCTTACCTTGGCCGGATAGATGTCGCACGTTCTCTCCTAGCAAGCAATTGCGTTATATCGCACAGACCTATCGATGCTCCCAGTTTCTGTCATTACGAGACACACAGACGTTGATGTACATACAAATACAGTTCTAAAACCGAAGTGTCCTATAGTTCATGCAACGGATATGGGATGCTATATAGTGGACTCTACTTACGAAGCACGATCAGTGGGTATTAAGAACCCGGCCGTTGATGCATAATTTGATTAAAGTACGCTCTTTAAACTTGAACCTGATCCCGCATGACGATGTTTCTCGCGAAGTAAAGTTATTTTCTGGCATCACTGTGAACTTTATTCTGCCTATTTCTGCGAGCACAGCAACATTATCACCTAATGTTAGACTCGGACTCTAGGGTTGGCATGGTGGTGGCTGTCACGATATCGACGACCATTCTGTCATTGACTGCCGTTACCCTTCGACTATTTACTCGTGTTCGTCTCAAGTCTCTGGGCACTGATGACTGGTTCATCATTCTGGGTTTCGTAATTAATTCCTCTTGCAACAATTTTGAGTCCAAATTGACTGATTCCAACTCCAGTTATGGTCGTTCGCCACGGCCCTGACCGTCGGTTTACGTGCGTATTAAACTTCCTCAAAGAGACAACATGCTGATTTCCCTAGAATCGGAATATGGTCTAGGGACGCATGTATGGACGGTGTCGGCCTCAAATATGATTATCCTTCAGAAAGTGGGCAACCCCAGGTGCATGGCCGTGTTCAAGACTAACATCGTTGTTTTCACAAGAACTTTTATGCGAGCGTCATAACCTACGGCCTGGCTACAAGTTTCATCAAGATGTCGTTCCTCTTCCAGTACCGTCGCATTTTCCCCTCTCCATTCATGCAAATAACGAGTCTTGCCGCCTTGATATTTGTTGCAACGTTTGGATTGGCGCAGTTGTTCACGGCGATATTTACCTGTGTCCCTATTGCGGCAAATTGGGATAGCTCTGTTAAAGCAACATGCATTAATCGTCTGGCTGCATGGTACACCAATGCCGCAGTCAATATTGTAACTGACTTGGTGGTATTTACATTGCCTCTACCTGGCTTGGGTTCGTTGAAGTTACCTACCAAGCAGAAAGCTGTCTTGCTTGGCGTGTTCTGCCTTGGGTTCTTGTACGTATAACCCCACGGCTGGTCTTCTAGGCTAATTCCTCTTTTAGTACTTGTTCACTATCTATCGTTCGCATCGATTTCTTGAAGCAAGCAGCCAAGAGCACAGATTTCACCTGGGGTAATGTCCAAGCCTCTTGCTGGTCGGTGATCGAGCTGAACTCGGGCGTTATTTGTGCCTGCTTGCCAACCCTGCGGCCCCTGATGTCCAAATTCTTCAAATTTTGCCAGAGTCTTTCGACGCAGACGCCCACCCGACCCAACAACATCGACTATAACCGGTATGGTAGCTCGCGAGACGTCGAAACCGGGAAACGTTCCACCATCCGCAAAGAAGTTGAGGTGGATGCAAACAGCAGCACGGAGGATCTGTATCCCACTGGAGGGTATCCATTGGGGCAGGTCAAGCGCCCTCATATGACCGGGAGCACTGAGGACGGGGTCAAGATTACAATCAGCGCCGAGACGGCGAGTACCTTGAACCTCGATGAACCTGCCAGCCATGGGTTTGATGCTATTGCTGGAAAGAATGCGGAGAGCTCCAAGTCCGTGATTATGACGAAGAAGGTGGTGACACAGAAGTATGAATATATGTGATAGGGTCAAGAACTTGTCGTTAGACCGTCTTATATGTATCTTATTTGTATAGTGTAATGCAATTCAGTGCAATATCTCTAGTTTTATCCGGCGCTTGGGATAGTTGCAATATGATTTTACGAATTTTCTTAATATGTAAGGAGCACCATCTAGAGTTTATACAACACACAGTGCATCAATATCCGCAACCTCCCTCGGTTAAATGACCGTTATCTCTACTAGATATAGCAAGAAAGTAGGACTACAGTGGTGTATTACGCCAACCTCCCTTCGAATTTCAACAGCGGATGAGTGGGAGCTGAGGATCAAGTCAATAACCAGTGGTGGCAAGATTTATAAAAAGATTAGGATTAGCTACAAAGACTCATTATTCTCCAGGTTCATGAACGATACGAAGGCCGCCGCAATTGAAAATCGTCCAGTTTCAAGCGAGACCCATGAAAAAGTTTCTCAAAGACAATTGATTTTAAAACGCAACTAATAATTCCAGAACGCTAAAAAGATAGATATACTTTTATTCTTTACTGTTCTCGACTTGAGAGTGATTTGATAAGCTTTGGTATAGTTACAAAATCGCGTGTTTATAGAGATTAGGTGTTTCTGAGAAGTAGACGAATTGCATCGCGACTGCCTTCGTATAGGGCTTTAGGGAACGGTGGCAACCAAGTAATGTGGTACATCTTTTGCTGAAAAGCTCAAGTGGTGTCGTATGCCTGATAGCCTGCTGAACGCACAGACTTAGCTTGGTAGGCTCGTAGAAAGAATTCACTGGCCGACCACTCAAACCAGCCAACCACCCGTTCTGCTCCCCCTTACAAGTACTGCCGGAGCCGATTTTAAATCCCTTATCCCTTTGGCCATTGGGGTCCTAGAGGAATATTTGGACTCTTTAAAGCAGTCTATAGGAAATAATATCCAGAATCCCACGTGCTATTTCGACAAGCAACCACCGGAATTCATGCCTCGGAACAAACAAATGAAACATAGCCAGGATAGCACGGAGCGACACGCTGATTTGTTGAACACCAACCACATCTTGAAATAATAATCACCGCTGGCCGAGTTCTCTGTCAAGCTTTTCTTTAGATTTTACAGTCCAGCTACGGTTTTGCTACAGGTCAACATGTCAGGAGACTCCGACGCCCTTCCCTCCACTATGCGAGCCTGGCTCTGGACGAGCGCGGC
The DNA here is from genome assembly GCA_002803225.1 of Gamarada debralockiae. Taxonomy (NCBI): domain Eukaryota; kingdom Fungi; phylum Ascomycota; class Leotiomycetes; order Helotiales; family Hyphodiscaceae; genus Gamarada; species Gamarada debralockiae. The sequence goes on along the minus strand of NXFV01000926.1, from coordinate 18,297 downwards.
GGGCGGCCTCGAGAAGAACTTGTATCTGTCCCAGTCGGCGATTCGACCGGGTCAGCAGCTACAGAAAGACCAGGTGGTAGTTCAAATCATCTCTATGTCGCTCAACCCAGCAGACTACAAAGTGCCCGAGATGGGACTGCTCGCTAAGCTCGTCATTTCCACACCGTCCTCGCCTGGCATTGACTTCTGTGGCCGGGTCGTCGCCGTGGGGTCTGCAGTAGAGGAATTTCCTCCGGGCCAACTCGTATACGGCTGTCTCGGCCGCTCTATGCAATTCGGCCCCCTGGCAGAGTATCTGGTGTGTCCATCGCGGGTGATCGCTTCACTGCCGCCCGGGGTTGACCCGGACTATGCTGCCACAATCGGCGTCGCGGGACAGACCGCGTACCAAGTCATCCAGCCGCCCTTGACGGCCGGCGATCGTATCTTCATCAACGGTGGTTCCGGCGGATGTGGCATCTACAGCATCCAGATCGCCAAGATTCTCGGGTGGCATGTCACTGTAACCTGCTCTACACGGAATGTTCCGCTTTGCCAGGAACTAGGCGCGGACGAGGTGATCGACTACACGGCGGTAGATGTCGTCCAGGCACTCAAGGACAAGGGCTTAGTGTTCGGCCTTGTGATTGACATGATCGGGATGCCCGACAACCTCTACCGGGAGTGCCACCACTTTCTGCGTCCCGGTCAGCCTTACGTGCAGGTTGGAGTCACCTCGATCTTGTCTGCTGTTGGCCGGTTCCTCCGGCCGGCCCTGCTAGGCGGTGGGAAGCGGAAGTTGCAGTTCGTATTCTTCTCTAATGTCCAAAGTTCGCTCGTCCGGTTGGGAGAGTGGATGCAGGAGGGCAAGATCAAGGTCGTCCTGGATAGCACGTTCGAGTTTGAGGATGCGGTAAAGGCGTACGAGAAACTCCGAACTCAAAGAGCCCGCGGCAAAATCGTTGTGCATGTAGCGGAGAAGCCGTAGTAGTGGCCTGCCTGTCGCATATTACATTTCAATGCAAAGTCCCTGGCATTTGTAGGCTCTTGAAGTTATTATGCATTGGTTATAATCATGTAGTTAAAATTTGAAAGGAGTAAACTTGAACATTAATCCACTTTATATAGTCCTACATGCAACTATTACGTATAAAAATATTTACTTGTTTCTTTTCTGCTTGAAGGACTTATCAAATACTTTACTAAGACCTATGCTTCTTTAAGAGCCTTTCATTAACTACGAGGCCCTTAGCTAAGCTATAACTAACTTATTTCCAAGCCGAAATTTCGACATGCATGTCCTATTCTACATAATTCTATCTATTCGCAAGCCTTGCTCTAGTTTGTGATCTTAGGAGCCTGGTTTGGCTTTAAGTCATAATCCTTAAACTTGACAAAATTTATAATAATGCCAATAGCCTACATCCAGCTTATTAGTTATGGGACCGAGAAATGAAACATAAATGAGTAGTAGGTACTGCTCAGGATGCTCAGACAGCTCAGATGAGCTGGGTGAGAAGAGGGTAATTAGCGCTGGGTAGAAGCGGCCAGGCTTACTAACCGACTTTGGGACGAGGAAGGAAAAATTATTGTTCAACTAGCAGAGAAACAGAAAAGAGCCAAGAAAACTGCTAAGGAGCAATCCAAATCACGGAAAGAGAACAAGCGACATGATGAGGATCTTGACCGGGATAGTCGTCGGCTGATCGACACTATGCTTGATACCGGAATCCAGAAAGAGAAAGAGCCCGCCATGCATCTGAATTATCATGACAGCGCTGACATGTCCTAGAGACAACAGGTCACCTTATGCGACTTCCTTTCATAGATGCGTAGTTCTTCTTTTCGAGCTCATCTTCATTCCTGTAATATTTGGGGCAGAATCGTTTCATTGGTTTAAGGGTATGTACAGGATGATAGATGAGGGTTGGAGTCTCGAGTTTGCTGCTATGGATGGGATATACTGTGTTGTAGGGTTTCAAATGATGTTTGTGTATTTTGACGAATGACAGCCCATTTTTAAACTTATTATTATTATATATAATATTAAATATATATATATATATATATATATATATATATATAATTTACGTAGAACGTCTTCTTGAAAGAATGTATTCACAGACTTAGCCAAGCGCGAAAGACAGAGTACCAAGCCCTTCCTGAAATCCAGCTCCGGCGAACGTCTCGTAGGAACACATACACTTAAAGTGCGACACATATTTCTCGAGGGCTTTGATATAAAACTTTATTCATTACAGCTTCATGAAATACAAAGTATACCTAGTCCCAATATAACAGACTCCAAACGCCTCAATGTCTGACAAGTCTTGGTATTCATCCACCCATCCAGCCCGTCCTTCTGCATCGCTCATACCGTATATCCATTCATACTCTCGTCAAATCAATACTCCTCGACCGCACAATTGGGATGAAGAACATAAACGGTCTGCTCTGCTGCACTGGAACTACTCTGTCCATCTTCGCCGACAAGACCTTGACCTCTGATTTCCATGAGGATATTTTCCTGGTACGCCAATTTAGTGAACCGTTAAAGCATAGCAAGTGGGAAGGGGAGGAGACATACCTTAACCATCCTCTTCATTATCTTCCTGACCAAGGCTTTCTCAGCATGATAATCCTCCTCGCCAGCCAACTCATCTTCTTTCTGCTCCAAATACCACTCCACTAATTTCTCACCCTCAACACCCTCCCCAGTTCCCAACTCGTCTTCGTTGACTCTCTGCACCAAAAGGTTGACGACGCTGATGTACTTATCGTATGTAATCTTCGTCTTCTTCCGCTCTGGGGCAGGGGGTGCTCCATTGGCGCCTGATCCTCCATCTGGACCATTATCTCCATCCTCATCATCGTCTGGTCCATCAGCCATAGGCGAGTCACCATCATTGTCAGGTCTGCCGTGTCCATTGACTCCATTGGCCATCTCTTCGTCATCTTCATCAACTTCCACGTCGTCTTTCTCGACAGAGATGATACTTTGCCTGAGGAGGTTAAACGCCTCAATGACCATGCTTGGAGTGATTTCATCCACACAGTTGGCTTTCGCAATAGCTTCTGATAGACGGATCATAGATTCCAGTTGACGGACTGTGATTCTGTAGCTGTTGCGTCCAATACCTCCTTGTGCGTCATCACTTCGGAGCTCCTTATATTTCTGAACCAAGAGTTCTTTGGCTTCGGGAGTAAATTCCGGTTTGAAGGTTCGCGCGAACCGGATATAACGCTGGAGTTGTTCAGTTGTGAACTCTGGTTGCACGGCATCATCGCGAAGTTGGTGGATACCGACGATGTGTTCAGCGAGATGGCGATCAACGGACTCGTTGCATTCGTCGAGGATGACGAAGAAGAGATCGAAACGGGACATAATGGGAGCGGACATGTTGATGTTAGCTCGTAGGGTGGTCTTGCGGTTGTATCGTCCACCGACTGGATTTGCTGCTGCGAGGATCGAAGTTCGGGCATTGAGGGTTGCTTGGATACCAGCTTTGGCAATAGAGATTGTCTGCTGTTCCATAGCTTCGTGGATGGCAACTTGATCGCTGATATCCATCTTATCGAACTCATCGATTGCGCAAATGCCATTATCTGCCAACATCAGGGCTCCGGCTTCGATTGTAAACTCGCCGGTTTCTTCGTCTTTGACAACGGCGGCTGTGAGACCTGCTGCGGAAGAAGCCTTGCCGGAGGTGTAGACTGCGCGGGGAAGGAAGGAGCAGATATATTTCAGGAATTGAGACTTCGAGGTTGAGGGATCGCCAACAATGCAGATGTTGATATCACCTCTGAGTTGCATTCCTTCAGGAGTGGTCTTGCTCAAACCGGACATCAATTGCAAAAGGAGGCCCTTCTTAACAATTTCGTGACCGTACACCATAGGGGCAAGTGAGTTGACCAATCGAGAGTAAATGTGATCACTGTGAACCATCTTTCGAAGATCCTCAATTTCGGCATGGGTCATTGAGGCAAGAACAGCTTCTTGGGCATGATCACCAGGCTCGTTGGGATCGATGGGAGCCGTCTGGTTGAGCGATGCCAGGATGTTGTTGGCTTGGCCACTGAGCTGTTGGCTTGCTGCTGATCCAGGGGTAGAGGTATCGGGAGTCACCATACAAGCAAGGAATGCTAATCTGTACGTGAGATCTCGAACACCAAGAGCCTTGAGACCAGTGACACCATTGGCATCGCCACTTCTGTTCTGGTTGTCTCGTACAGCAACTGGACGCACACCAGGAAGGCCCAGCTGACTGACATCTGGCACAACAATAAGTGCTCCGGTAAAGATGCACTTCTCCCCAGCCTTGGCTCTGTCCACGATTTCTCCTCGCAGGATAACATCCATTGTTCGAGGCATGCTGCCAGTGGGGATCTCAGAACTATTCTCCTGCACTCGAACCTTCTGCCAATCCACGAAAGTGCTCTGTCTGATATCTAATCTCCATGCTTGACGGTTGTTGCAGAGCTCGTTCGGGCATTGTGTAGGTTCGGAGTATCGGAATGTCTGCTCGACATTTGGAACGGAGTTTCTGCACTCTTCGCAGGTGAAGGTCGCGAGGGAGAGTTCGGGTCGGACTTCTGATGTTCTTGTGACGGTACCAGAAATAGAGACAAGTTGGCCGATATTCTGCGTTCTCAGATGTCGAATTCGGGAAACGAGAGGTAGGTTGTAGAATGCAAGCGCGAACAGCTTGTCGGTCTGTTGATTTGTGGTCTTGTCGCCTTGAAAGTCCGATTGGCTTGCTGAAGCGGCGTTGGAGGCCCCCGAAGAGGTCTGGTTGCTCGAAGCCGTTGGTTGACGATGGTCTCTGAAATACCGAGGTTCGTATTTCGCGATCATGTTGTGCAGACCTTTTGTGAGGAAGGGAAGAAATCTGTAGTATTCGGCAACAATTCCATCTGCCAAGCCGCCTCCTCTGTATTTCGCCAAATGGGTGTAATCCACATAGAGAGTGGAAAGTTGGTACGTTCGCAAACCATGGATTTGCGCAATGTAGTATTTATCGGTCGTCATGGCACTGGAGGGGGGTGCGCCTGACGATATTGGGTCTTCGACGTACCTGCGATTGTTAGATTGCGACGATCAGAGGTGGAGAGGGTACTCACTGCTCAAGGAATTCCTCGAAATTGGCCTGCGCAATCTGACCGATGGAATCTTCCACACGAGGAACAGCACGATCCTTTCTCCTCGGTCGACCTGTTCCAGCTGGAATCTGATCATCTGCATAGCCTTCATCGTCGCTCTGGGGCGCAACACTCTCAGATGGAGGGCCGCGTGGTCGCGCTGATGAACCCCTTTGCGCGGTTCTTGCTTTCGGTGTGCTCATTCTGCTAGACATTGGGCCAATATCGGATTCAATGGCATCGGACATCATGACTGAAGCCATTTTGACTGATTGAATATGGGAAGAAATGTGAGGCGGCGGTGTTGATGTTGAGGGGAAGAATTGTTCAGGAGATCAAGATTGGGCGTTTAAACACGGAAAGTTCGAAAATCGCGTCGAAACGCGATTGCTGCGCGACTGCGCGTAAACGGTCACCGGATAGTTAAAGTGCTTGCATTATCGATAACTTCACGTGGGGTTGTCTTCCTTCCTTCAGAGATTACAAATCCATTTAGATATTTGTGGATGATGTGGATAGCATTAATTCGGTATTCTTTTTGCCAAACTTGAATCTACCTCTGACCGACTCAGGCGCGAATACGTACCGCTTTTCCCTCACGTTGGGCCCACCACCCGGAAAGCTAAGCGCTCCCAGAGATGTTATTGAGCTTCTTTCATATGTTACCCTTCAACATGCAAAGGTTATTCATGCGTGGTCAAATTGTATATCATGTAAGATTTTGGATGTTAAAATCTCGACTCATTTGCTCTTTGTTTGAAACCAGTGAAGATTGTTTTGATGTTGGACGTTTGGACAACGAAGGCTCGTTCTCGACTGATGACGCCCCTTTTCATCTTTGTTGACACCATCGATAACCGACACGTGATGTTCCATTCTCGAGGCGCTGGAAGGGAAGAGAGTCTTTCTTCTATGGAAAGAATACAGTAGAGGACTTGAAAATTCATTGCTCCTTGCGATTATTGAGTTCTGATTTAGATCCTTCTGTTAGCGTTCTTTCAGAAAGGGTCTCCTTCCATGTTCAACTATGTCACGAATCGCTGATTCTCCTTCTTCCCTCCAACAATGCCTCCTACTTAACCCTGCAAAATGTCCTTTGCCAGATTCCCAAAATACCACCTAATGGTCTACCCCATCGACCACAGCGAGCAAGGCGTCCTAAGCTACGAGCCCTACAAATCCTACCTCCTCTCTCTCTCTCTCTCTCTTTCTCTCTCTCTCTCTCTCTCTCTCTCTCTCTCTCTCTCTCTCTCTCTCTCTTGCGTTTCTGAACTATTCTAATCGCTTTCCCCTTCCGAAGATCTCTGGGAGAAAGCTCTGGAGTTTTACGAAGAGGAGGATTCGTGAGTATGGACAGTTCGTATTCTCAAGGCCAATTCTTCCTTGGCGAGACTTGCGCCACCTCCCCCCTCCCCCCCAAAAAATACCTTGCGCCTCTTGAATCAAACTTGGCACTCTCAAATCTATCCTGAAGTGATGCTAAGTCCAAGATCCTGTGCGGTGATGCGGAAATTTATTTAGATTACTAGGTCGAAACGATATGCAAACTATAAGAGCGGTGGGAAATATGTTGGTAGGAAGGAGATATGGAATCCGATAGAGAGAGGGAAAGAACATAAGGGGAAGGAGGAGAAGGATGAGGCGAGTAGAGTCTTTAGGATGATTTGAGAGAGGTGTAAGGCCACTGAGGGCTATGCGAGATTGAAGGGGGAGTTGTGTCGGAGAAGAAGGAGTGGGAAAGAGAACATATCAAGGTCGAGGATGGGGAGGAAGAGGCAAAGTCGCGGACGAGAAGATCGAGAACGAAAGTCAAGACGGAGAACGATTGATCGATTCGAGTACTTGATATGATCCAACGCCATCCAATGGCCTCCATAACGCCAGTGTCCAATATTCGACATTATTTCGTGTCCTTCGACGCTTCGATTTCGTCTGAATCGTACGAATGGATCTGCGAACATCAGCACCCATCATCACCAAGATCACGATCCACAAACCTGCTCCGCAAACCCAATCCACTCCTCCATCCCTCGCACGTATGGATCCGACTCATCCATTAGAGCTTCATGTCCCCAAACCATAATCTCGTCAAATACACTCTGTTCCTCCATGATCTTGACCTCGGGCTCCTCATCCTCCTCGAGTTCTCCCTTCGCGGGATCTTGCTTCGGTAAAATGTCATCCGTCGCAGATAACACAGCACCTTTATATCCGGTGGGGATCTTCAATTGTCTGCCATGCAGTTTTCGACCTCGAAAGTACGCGATCGTCTTGCCATCTTCGAAGCGTCAGTCAAATTTACGGAAAGCTGGGGGGCGGAGAGGGGGGCCAAACCGGAAGTCTTGGTAGGATTCCAGTATCGTTTGGGGGCATTAACGGGGCCGTTGCGATTTATTTGACACGGCAGAACATTTGGAACACATTTGCCTTCGTGGCTTTTCGATTTTTCGATTGCGCGCATTATTGTGATGATGTTATGAGATCTTGCTGGAGTTCGAGATAGCGTCGCGTTCACGCGTCGCGTCAACGGCAAACCCTCGGCTAGTTTGCGCCCCTATCCCAGGATTTTAGCCTTCCAATCGCTGCCTCACTTGTCACTGGACCACAACGTGTATCTAGTGTACATAGAAGCTGAGATTTACAATTGCTACTTCAATTTGCAATTAATATGGTCCTCTTGAACCACAGGTTCTCGCATCAAAAGAAGCCTGGGAGATGTAGGCCACTTGCCTTGCAATCAAGACGGTGCCTACGCTTTCTTCAACGTCACTTATTTCCCGAATCCAAATAAATGTAGGTCATTTTATTCTGCTACGTCCTTCTGCACTATCTCCCGGGCAGTCCTATGACCACTTACACCTGTCACCGTCCCTGCTCCTCATCACGTCCCCACCTCAAATCTCTCCCCTACAAGCTCCTCACTCAACTTCCACAACTTCCTCGCATTCTCAGGATCGGATGCATAGCCCATATCCTTTCTAACTTGCAATTTGCCACGTACACCTCAGATTTCTCGACCAAATCAGAATCCAGTGCCGTAGACACGGTCATCGCGATCCCCCGTGGGTTGTTTGTCGCTTTCGATGACAAACTTCTTCCCGGTGTTCGCCATGGCTATGGCTGAGATTTTGGCAAAGTCTTCCCAAGTGAGGTGGTTCGCCAGGGCTGTCTCCCAGATTTCTGGGAAGAGTATCAGTCGGTACCTCGTGCTATCAAGGACGTGTAATTGCAGACGGGTTTCACTTCCAGGATGCACGGCAAAGAAGAGAATGCCTCTAGGTGCAAGTCTACGATCTAGCTCGACGGTAAACAAGATGTTTGCGGATTTGGTCTGGCCATATGCTATCCATGGATTGTATGTCTTGTCATCCTGCGCAATCACAACTCGCGCGCGCCAGCATCTCTCTTCGACTCGTATCAGACCAGGTCATCATGAACTTTCCGAGAAGTTTCAATCAACAAATCGGAACGGAGAAATCGTATGCCATAACTTGTGAGATTTACGATCCTGGCCCATCCACCAGCAGCGAGGATCTTATTCATTAGTAAATTCGTCAACGGAAGTGGCCAACATGATTTGTTGCAAGCGTCATCTCAATTCCAGCTTCGTTGGTTCGATACTCTAGGAGGCCATCACGCCCGCATTTTAATAAGCACATCGATCTTGTCCACTGCGGTGTTGATTACAGCCACAGCTTTGTGAGCGGGATCAAGGTCGTAGAGAGAGACTGGGGCGAATTTCGTTGATTGGGGGATTGACGGAGTTGACCTCGTTGAGCACGCACTGGACCTTGGATTCAATCCGTGTCAGGAAGAGGATTTGAACGGGGTTGACATGGGCGAATACTATTGCTGTGGCTGATCCCAGTGTTTTCTCGCTGGTGCTGGTGATAATCACCTTGTCTCTGGTGGGTGGAGCTGAGGGCATATGTGGTCTTTGGGGCGTACCTATTTTTCTGCGGGCGTGCTGACCGAATTCTTGCACAACCTCCTCTCCTGTATTATAGAATCCAAAGTTAACCATTCTACTAGGTATGTTAGCCACTCAATAATGAATATCCCAAAGCTCGGTCTACTTGAACAATTGTAGTCTTTGATTAAGCCTCAGAATTATACTTCTGCAATCTAAGTTTTACTTTTCATTCTTCTTCCCATTTTATATCTCTGTTGTCCAAAAGAGCCGAGTCGGACTTAGCTTAAAGCCAACTATGTCTATTTGAAGATTGTCAATACCAGCATAATTTCACTGACCGTCTGTTTGAAAGATCATCATTTCTCCTTCGTAGTCGAGGTTTACGTGAAGAGGAAGTCAAGAGTTAGGCGATAATGTACGACCACGCTTGGCAAAGCCAAGCTCTGTGCGGGGCAGTATCTCTTAAACCACTCACAAGAGACATCAATCTGCGGGCCGTCGCTATGGCTCATATGTCTTCTGCGGTATGATTGAGAACGAAGGAAGCTTGGCTTACGCAGTTGATGGTGGGTAATTGCCCTTTGCTATCACCTGCGGTAACCACAAGCTCTCGATTGCTGCCATTTCAGTAGGATATATACATGAAATTGTCCAACGAAAGTCAAAGTATGTACAGAAAAAGTCAGACATATTTGCAAATTTTCCAGCAGCATCAAAAGGGCGTCCTATCGTAGTTCCAAAGTTTAGTAAGACGCGATTCAGTTCTGTCCCATCCCCACACTCCTTGGCATGAGAGACGTCCAGCAACCTCCAGCACTTCGCTGCCTTCTTGAGCAAAGTTCAAATCCCACATGCAGCTCTGTATCCCTTTCCATCATTTCCGTTCCATCCCTGTATACATTAGCATTGCCTAAACACCTCGTAATCCGAAAACTCACCTGCAATCGGTTCGCAATATCACTGACGTACGCCGGAGTCGAGCCCAGACCATCGGACAAGTTGCTGAAGTCAATGCTTCCTGAGTTATACCCTCTCGCGACCTCATAAGGGTTACCACCCGTGTTGTATCCAACGTAGTCCTGGTCATTAAACCACTGCACAAGGCCCGGTCCTTGCGAAGTACCTTGCGTACCATCGACCACCATCTGCGTGATGCTGCCTTGAGGGTTGTTTGGATTAAAGGAAACAGAGCCGGCGTACGCTTGCATGAGGCCACAGTTTTCGACCCCGTTGTTGGTGCAGCCGACTGTTCAGGACCTCGGAATCAGCGGGCCTTCTTCTGGAAAGGAATAAGAGTAGCGAATTTATTTCGTGAGCAGCAAGGATGGGAGGGACACCTCGCGACTCCTGAAATGGCCTGAAAAAGGAAGAAGGAAACCCAGAATACGAACCGTACACATTTCCGGTGGACTATATTCTAATCAGTCACATTTCCCCTTGGGCCTCAGAGACAAGCTTACCTCCTGCATGATAATCGCCAAAATAAACCTAGCATCAACCTTGGAATTGGCGGCCACCTGCACAATCGCATTCCACAAATCTCCCTGCAGTGGTCCACTCTCCTCATAGACCATGCTATCAGCTTGATTGAGATCGAACATATCATAAAAGTTCATCCAGTTCTCGAAAGGGGGGAAGTTAGATGCCGGGCCATTAAAGCAATAGTAGTATTGCGGATCGGCATAGCCGGAGCCGCCTGTGCTGAACGAGGAGGTGTACCAATTCAGGCCGGTTCCGGTGACGACGCTGCCTACACCATTGCGGGCTGCGAGAGTGGAGGATTTTGCGAGAGTGGAGTTGACGGATGATGATGGGGGGATGATGGGGTGAGCTCCTTGATTCCCATGTGTACCGCCATTTGTGATGGTGAATTTGTTGTCTGTTGGGAATGTTGGTGGGCCGCTTGGCGCTGAGGAAGCGAGACCCAAGAGGGGTAGGAGCAGAGCCAACTGATCAAAGGGTCAGCCACAACTGCATATACTGAACAAGGAATGTAATGCTTTACTTTTTTAGAGTTCATCATTTCGATTAATAGTCGTAAGGTCTGACAAGTTTATACAAGAATATCAAGTGAAGAGATTGGATTTGAAGGAGTGTATGAAGAGGACGTGGACTGAGCTTTCAGCTTGAAATTTTAAGAATTCTGAGACTATGGAGGTGCTTGACCGTCATTTTATACACTTGAAGGTTTTGGGATTGTGTAAGTATGTTATTCAATCTCCTCTGCAACGTAGCAGATGAGTTATGGGGAGTGGAAGAGGCGGCCCCTGAATAGTCCCTGAGCACGGGGTAAATCTTTGGCAGGCAAAGTCACTCCACGGGGTCATCACGCTCACTATCGTTCACAATTTATGGTTGTGCAACCTTCGAATCAAACAATCAAACAAGTCGCACTTGGTACTCGTTATGGGTAATTAGTCAATTGGAAGAATTTTCATGGCCTATTCGGCTGGCAGGTGAAAATAAAAGTAAGGGGTAACAGGCCAGGCTGGTAACGGAGACAAGGCTCAAGAATGACTTAGGATGTAGTCTTTGAGATCTCCTCTCCGGAGGTGCTTACAAATGATAACTGCATGGCTTGGGGTCTGATTAACGTTGCAGTTGCGGGTGGTTCAGCTTGAAGTCCATGCTCCCTTACGGCCCCCTAAATCAGACGGCCCCAAATAACCAGCGAGCAAATCCGGTCGTGTTCCGAGACTTCCAAACTCTAATGATCACATCGAGACAAGCTTTTGGTTTATGCATGCGGGGGCGGGACAAACGCAGGTCCACTGGGCTGCGCATTCGAAGACCCCATGGGCGAGTTGCAAGGTGATTCCATATTAGTCCACTGACCTCCCCCTTTTTTCACCGGCGCCGTGAAAGAGTTCGGATGAAAGTCCAAAGGTTTTCCGCCCTTTTGTTCTCCATAAAGGACTTTCCCAGCAGAATATAGCGTGTAGACCAGTGCCCCTCATTTCAGAAGGCCGATTAGCGAATCGGGGCTGGACTAAATAGGAAGGAGTTTAGTGGTTTGATCGAAAAGGAGTTAGAAGGTTTAAATGAATACCTGGTACAGAGGATATTTGGGAACTATAATATGACCGACATATCACCGCGTCACACGTTTCATCTTGTACCAGAGAAATGGCGTGTAGTAAGCAAATGCAGGTCCGGTTCAAGCTTATGCGGGGGCGGGGTCCGCAGCTCGGCAAGTAAAGCCCTACTCAATGCCGGCATCAGCACCTAAAAGTTGTCCATTTCCACTTCAGTCACGACTACTTATACTTCAGTTCCTGCATATTGTTAAGGGGCCTAACTAAAGTACCATTAATAAGCATGTAGGTACGTAACCGTTTGGAGTTCTTTCTGGCCCCAATTGAGGGTGAACATCGCCAACCGAGTTTCGCAAACAGGCAAACAACCACGACTGAGTGCCAATCACCTGAATAAGGGGTAAATTCTTTTATGAGCAAAAACCTTTGTAACAATGTGGTTTGTAGTACAGCTTTCAGGTTGTGCAAACCCGGTGATCGGCAGCGCCGGAGATTCGGGCTATTGGAGAGTTTAAAATCAATCCGATGCCCGTAATTTCAACATATTGAGCATAGTTGCGATGGCGGTAAATAAAGTTCCTGAATCTCGCTTCGACGGAAGGATTCTGAATTGTCCCTGACGAGCTGCTAGTTGCAGACGTTGATTCTGAAGTTGCCACGGCAAAGTACCTTATGAATCAGTCGCACTGCCCCCAAGTGTCATCGTCGGTTTCTTCCGTATTGTCGACCAATCATCTGATTTGCCTCACCACTGTCTTTGTGTTGCTTCTTCTCCATAACAAGCAACTTCCTCACCAACAATTGCCTCTGTACCGCCGCTATGGTTACCAAAATACTCTTCGCTCTTGTCGGCCTCCATCTCATCCTTCCTGCCATAGCGCTGAATCCGAGCTGTGCGCCGGGAGGGAATTTCGACATGTCTCCGTGGGAACTTCAACTTCCCATTGGTACCAGCGGAGATCCAGACACCAAGTCCACCTCTCAACTCGAAGGATGCAGCGGCTACCAAGATCCCCAGCATCTTTACTTCTTCACCGAAAGTGGAGACGGAGCTCTTGTCAGTAAGTGACTCCTAGGGTATCTTGTCCCATACCCAAAGCGAGCCCTTTTCGAGTTCAAGACTTATGGAATTCCGCTCGGCTCTTTTCATCTTCCATTTTTGAGTAACTGCTTACTCCAAGCTTTCACAGTGAGAGTCCCAGGCTCACCCGCTTCATCTGGGTGCGTCACAACACCAAACAGTGAACATTGTCGTACGGAGCTTCGAGAGATCAACCCTCCCAGCTGGGACCCGAATGCTTCGACAAATCGTCTGAGCGTCAGCCTCACTGTGCCTGTTCCTGATAATAGCAAGTACGGAACTGTTATCGGCCAAGTGCACATGGACGATAGCGTATCGACCAAGCCAGTTTGTGAGCTGTATTACAACTCCAGCGGTGCGATCTACATGGGTGTTGAACAGACGCGAAGTGGCGGGGATGAGGTGATCGTCCAAGTCGGGTATGTGCCTGTGGATACGCCTTTCTCATATTCGATTGCCTATGAGAGCAATGTCTTGAGCGTGAGCATCAACGGGGAAACCGCACATGTTTTGAGTACTTATAGCTTGGACGCACCAGCGAGTTATTTCAAGGTCGGAAATTACAATCAGGGCAGCGATCCGTCTGATGTACATTTCTTTACCATTAACGTCGAACACTGAATTGTTGGGGGCCCGGAACATGGTTTGCGTTTGCTGGCGAACTCTCCTCTTATTAAATCCCTTTAATGCTTTGTACTGTGTCTTGATTTTTGGAGTTTGAAGTCGTGTAATTTCTAGTGGTATCGACGTCTATCGAGCAAAGCAAATGCGTGAAAGAAATAGAGCGTATCCAGCCGCCGGATATCATGAGCTCAACACAACCGAGTACGACACCAACACCTGACCGATGTTTGTGTTCAAAGAGCTGAGCCAACTCAAACTCTGCGCCAGTCCGGGCTTTCGTTCAGGATGTCATAGTTGTGCCCGAAAAGCTTCGCCTTGGATGTCAGAAAGTACTACCTCACAAAGCCCTGCCACACCTCCTTTCATTCTCCATTCTGACATGATCTCCCTTGCTCTGATTTTCTGAGTTTCAAGCGGACTCAATCTCGCTACTAGTGTTAGCGGAAGCACAAGTCGAACATAAGCGTACCCAAGGTCCATGCCAGTCAAAAATCTTGCCACAGAGAGAATGGATTCCGAGTGAGCCTGCATTTGTTCCTCAAAGCGGGCGGGTCGGGCGTCAAGTTCGTTTAGAATTGATAGTGTCAGAATTCTTGCGGTATTGTAAAATGCTGTTGCTCTCGACTCAGCGTAGAAGCGCACAACAGGTCCTGTAGGAGAGGCCATTGGATACCCACTTCTGCCACTATTGTCGGGGTACTGAACAGTCATTCTGTCGTCGGTGAAAGTCTGTTCGGAATTCAAACAATCGTAATCAAAGTCAAATCCTGGAACCCCTCGATAATGGTCTCCATTCCATCCATTAGTTTGAGATGCTTCTCTTAGTTCTTCGTCCCACCACTGATCTAATTGTTCTTTGATCTTTGTTGCTTCTCCTCTTAAGAGTAATAGCTGGAGTTTCGCTTCGGACGAGTGTTTTGCCGATCGAGTTTCGTCAAGTCTAGACTGTATGCTTGAGATGATGGTAATGGCATCGATGACCCTGTCAAACACCGACTTAGGTCTACTTTGAAATGGTATTGTAAGCCATGCCTCACTTGCGAAAATTGAAGACATTCTCCACACAATCGCCGGATGAATCTATCGCATCTGTCAGCACGAGCCGACCTTGAATGGCAAATAGAAAGTGAGCTAGTCCATACCAGTTGTATTCTTATTGTCAAGAACAGTTGGTGCAAAATTCCCGAACTACAATCCTCTGGTCCCCTCATCTCGAGAAGTCTGGCGGCGCCCATTAAGTGTTGAAAGTATCCTGTGGGAGATGTATTGCAAGTGATCTCGAAGAACGATAGCAGGATAGGGGTACATATCTCCTCGATCGTTGGTACTCTCTTTTCGCGTTGAAGATCTTCAAGCAATTTTCGCTGTTGTGCAATTCCAGCTCCATACCATTTATATGACTCCACAACGATGCTTGTGTTGCCAGAATCCCGTCCAGCAAAGACCATCGAGGCTGCAATGATTGACTTTTCGACAACGACAGACCTTGCTGCGAGCATATCTGGAAGACCAGTCATCCAAGAGTTGAAAAGCACCTGACGTGGTGAGACTCTGGCGAAGAATGTTATGAAGTTGGAGAGGAACTGATCGGCTATCATCTGTGGGCTTTCGATTGTCGGAGGGAGAACTGTTTCATTGAGCTGTGAAGCCGTCGGTTGAGTTGTGCGTCGTGGACCTTTTCTTGACGACTGGTAGTTTCTCTTTGGCCTTCGTACAAGAGAGCCGAATTTTTCGTCGTGTTCCTGGGAACTTTTCTCAGTGTCTCGAGGCTTATACGTGGGATTCGTGTTCACGGTTTCAGATTCCATGATGAGGAAGACGGTTGATAGCGCACCAGAACATTGTCTGCCACCTCTTGTACATTGCGTGCAAGAAGGAGTTTTCTCATCACACTGCAAGGTGGATTAGAATACGGCTTACCCGAGAAAGTTCGAAGAGTGTTACCTTGATCTTTCGCTGGAGGCAGTTCTGGCATCCTTTGCTTCTTCCCAAGCCGCGAGCCATGTTGAGTAGGTGATGACCGATAAGTATTCAGCCGGAGTTGACTTCTGTTTCGGGTAGCTTGGCCGAGGATGGCAATTGAGTGTGAACTGGGCGTTGGCCATTGTGGATCTGACTCTATTTTATGTCCGTTGCAAATCCTTCTCGAAGCCTAGAAGAAGATCAGGATGTGGGACGAAAAAAGCTACCTCTACGACAAGGAGTCGGAATTCGGACTAGCACACCGACATGAGGAAACGGTTCCGTTTCCACCCTAACGGAAGTTTCCATTCTATCATTACAGTACGATAATATCTTGGAGTTGGAACTTTCGAGGCCAACCCCGCAGTGGGCACTCATTGGGGTGCAAGGATGCGACTGCAAATTCTGCTCAGGGGTGATAGGGCCGGTTTGAAAACGTGGAATCTGGGAAGAGTTGGGATTGTAGCGGTTTCAATTGGAGAGTTCTCGCAGGGCTGTGGACTAAGGACGCCACCCTGCTGGCCGTTGCAGCAACCCCGCGCTAAGCCGATCATCACTTCAAATTTTCCCTCCCACGTCAAGGATCTACCTGTTGATCACTACATGGGCTCTAACCTTACGCAGCCTGTGTTTCTTATGTCTTAATGCAGATCGCGCAAAACTCGTAGAGTTCACGTTGGTACCTATTAGTCGGCAGTAGACTGCAAACATGAGTTAGTACGTGTTAGGTTTCCAAGACGTGGTGGCTGCCAGTGATTAAGTATTGAGTTATGCTACATTCAATAGGCACCTTCTCTGTCATTTGAACCCAGTATTTTGTCCAACTGGGGGATTTCCTGGCCCTTGAAACTTTGGGCGTTCGGTGTGTCCGAACTGCTGGGAGATTGGCAGAGTACCTTGGCAAAGTGGGGGGGGTTTTCTGCCACCACCTTCCTAAACAAGAGAGATAAGAACTCAATCGTCGATTTGGCTGCAGCGTTCTGTCCATATTTTCCCTCTGCTTCAACATCCGTGTTTCTGTTGTCTTTGCGTGTGCGGAATACACGTGGCTAATGCATGGAGACTTTTTCGGTGTAATTTGACTTATGACATGCGTTTCGCTATCATATTTTGACTCCACTAGAGTGATCTTGTGGCTTTTGCTGAGACAACTCACATCTATGAGAAGAGGTGGCCCCAATCATCATCATCATAAAAGCCCCTTCAAGCAGCATCTTTGACCCTACTATCCTCACTTAAAGTTTATTAGAAAAGATAGGTCAATTAAACTTCCAAGTTTGCTAAGCAATGCTATATTTGTTAAGTATGGAGGTACGTGTTGAAAAGAAAGTGCTTGCTTGGTACATAGTGAAACCTGCTTGAGTTTTCCCCGCTGTTCTTGCTATGGGATTTTGCAGTTAACTTCATTTACTTCTGTGCATGCTTTGGAGTTTGGATCTTTCTGAGGCCCGGGGGTCGGAACAATAAGCATTGGCACCTGCCAAATAGAGTTATCATTTCCTTCTAGAGACTCGGAAGTTAAGCCATTGACGACGGGAGGCGTTAGACTCATTTTCAGGGGAACTACCGACTAACGTCTCGAAGGATCAGACCCCTGAGAAATATTTCACTCCCGGCATGAAGTTGAATGCATGAAGGCCCAAGTTGCTACCGCTTGTTTTGTAGTGGACTTATACCTCCCATACTCGTTGATCTGAGATGATCTCAGTCTGATCTAACTTCACAGTTGCCACTGATTCCGCCTGTTTCGGGCCTACTCTCAGGGGCTTTCCGTATTAGGAACGACTGACAGGCTCACCAGAAGACAAAGAAAAGTTCCATGTCAGAGAATTTTCACCTACCATCATCGTCGTGTGGGCTGAAAAAACAAGAATAGGTGAATCCAACCTGTGTAGCCTGATAGCTCATCAAGAATCGCAGCTCGGGGCTAGATGATAAGCGGGATCATGCGGATGCCACCAATCCTCTCCAAGTTCCGGAGCAGTAAGGCTCCTGCGAGCAAAAGTCCAATCTGTGAATGCATTAGAAAATGGGATGCACTGAACTCTAGAAGGATTGGATATCAGCCATTCTCAGGTTTTGAAACAGAGGGTAAGAAGGGGAAGCTATACCGCTTCCATTGATCACGGGTAATTGAATTCCGTGCCTCCGGTAAACTGTTGACGAATACATCAGAGTTCTTTCTCAGTCCCGTGGATGTTTCAAATATGTTAAAATATGTTCATAACATCTTCAAAGAACCCGCCCACCTAGAGCGATACTAGGTGGGAGCATTAGAACGGATCGGAGCAAACGTTCTTTCTACAAGTAGCCGCTAAAGAGTGAACAGAGTTCTACGGGCTCACTTCTGCCGATGCTCTTTACTTCGCGTCTATTCTCCTCTCCCTACTCGCTCGTTTTCTCCTCCTTACTTGTAAGGCACCTACTACAGGACCTGAACGATATGATGCTGTTCGCTTCCTGAACCCTGAAAGGGTGGATGGACATCCAGTGCTATACGGAGTCACTCGGTTTAACAATTACAGACCAAAGACGATACGCCTTGGGCCTAGAAAAAGGGCGTG